>JABSTQ010003660.1:0-54711 GCA_013358835.2 Ixodes persulcatus
GTCGAAAGAAACGGGAAGCGTGAATTTCGCCAAGGGACCTTACGACCAAACGCGTCCTCTGCCAGGTGCGGCCCGAGGAGCCCCAGCGGCAGACGGTGGCGGCCACGCCCCTCTTGGTGGAGGCCCACACGCGCACCTGCTTCTTCGAGGAAAAGAGCTACGTGGTGGCCGGGGGCCTGGGCGGCTTCGGCCTGGAGCTGGCCGACTGGATGGTGGCCCGGGGCTGCCGTAGGCTGCTGCTCACGGGCCGCTCAGGCGTCCGCACGGGCTACCAGCACCTCTGCCTGCACCGCTGGCGGCTGGCCGGCGCCAAGGTGGCGGTAAGCCGGGCGGACGCGGCCACCGAGGAGGGCGCAAGAGAGCTGCTGCGAGAGGCGGCCGTCTTCGGCCCCGTGGGTGGCATCTTCAACCTCGCCATGGTGGGTGGCGCCGGCTACGGCGAACGCGTCGGACTCTTTTTTAAAATTTAGTGTTATCTGGTTTGAAAAGCAGTTTCACTTTTAGGCAAACTAATGGCAGTCACGGAGCTGTATTTGGTCGAACATCGTCATTTTCGCGTGTCAGTGGCAGACGATGAATTTGTTCTTCGATCGAGGGATTCGTTTTTCTAGTGGCGAGCTCCTTCTGGGGGATTTTTTGCGAGCTGCAAATGAAGGGCACCCCGACTTTGTCCCAGCGTTGTTCCACCCGCCAGAACACATTGGAATCGTACCATTGTATTGTTTTTTGTTGTCTTTCTATGACCCGTGCTACGTATGCTCAAAAATTATTCGTCAACAAAGACAAAATTTGCGCAGATAGGTGCCGAAAATGGTGGTCGTACCATACAGTGCCTTCTATAAATGGCGGTAGCAGAAAGCAAAGGTCAGGGGTGAAAGCGTATGCATGAGCATGGCTTACTGGACATATGTGACCTCGCGTTTCAAGGCATTGCCGAGATCTCTTCTCTTGAACTAACAGTTGTCATTTCTTCCTAAGGAACTTGTGTTGTTTTTTTGTAAAAACGTTGCTCTTTAAAGACTTGGAGGCCAAACGGTCGACTCCGAGGGACGCACGACGACAACTTGGTGGACGCGTGAAGGAGCATTCGCGGTTAATCGCCGCCTCATATTTCACCCGCTGCGTCTCCCGCAAGAGTGACGGTCACTTCTTCCGCAATACTTGCAGTAAAAAATTTGGGTCCGTAGCGATACTCTGCACTGCAAGCGACGCATCTACGGTTACTCTAGTCGCAGTGAAACGCGAATATGTGAGCCGTTCCCGAGATGGTTTGTGTGTGGAGCGCAGGTGCTGAGGGACGCCCTGCTGGAGAACCAGACGGCAGAGGCGTTCGACGTGGTGTGCCGCCCCAAGGTAGCCGGCACCTTGCACCTGGATGCGGCGTCCCGGGAGCTGTGTCCCCAGCTAGACCACTTCGTGGCCTTCTCGTCGGTGTCGTGCGGCCGGGGCAACGGGGGCCAGACCAACTACGGCTACGCCAACTCCGTCATGGAGCGCGTTTGCGAGAGGAGGGTCGCCGACGGACTGCCCGGTGAGTGTCTCTTGCTTTGGAATAAGGGCTCTCGGACTTTGCGATCCTAAGGAACTAGGACGTTGTGCGAATATTCGCTTAGTGGTTTCAATTAAAACGTCGCTTCATATTCGCTTCGAGGTGAACCGCAATATTCATACTTATCGAACCATCGATTCCGGCGGCTCCGCAGGGGAATTGCTTCGCCGCGGTGCTTCTCGTTGAGAAGTGCACTCAACGGCGCTAACCCGCCGTGATGAACGTTTTGAAAAGTACGAATATTCCAGTTCACCTAGAGGCGAATTTCGTATAGCATGTCGGTGGAAACTACTGTTAGGATATTTGAACGTTCGCACAACTGTACTTGAATGACGGCTGAGGAACTCCTCCTTAACTCGACATTGATGCGATAAAGAGGTCGAGAAGCCAACGAATAGCGTAAACAGTAATATGGACACAGTAGGGGCCGTCTGGGTCATAGGTGTGCATTAGTGGTTGGCTCATCTTTTTGAAGTAGTGCTTACATTTGGGCGAATCAATTGCTTAGGGGCAGGAGCGGTCAGCGAAATGGTTTGGGGGACCCATGAGGGTACTCTTGGGAGCCCCTGAGTTCCTAGGAACCTATATGCTCTGGGACATGGTGTAGGATACTTTTCTGTGCATTTATCAAAGATACCATGCGCTGCTTGCAACCTTCTCAAACGGTCAGCTAGCCTAATCTTCCTCTTCGTTATATATTTGATTGTGCACTGTCGCCCCACAATGGAAACGTCGCTCGTCACCACGATGGCCGGAACTGCCGGAATTGCACCAAATCTGTCGTTCCTGGCACGAGATATTTGAGAAGCATTATGTTAATGTCCTTTGTGAATTTCATCGTGCTACACTTGTTCAGAGAAATCTCACTGACAAAGTCCCAGCCACGGCGTAAAATACTACTCTTTGAGGACACGCAGCCCGGAGAATGCTTCGACGCGATCGACTGCAAGAAGTCCTGCTGCCATGTGCCCGAGTAGCCGATGCCAAGAGCGTTGTCCTAACGGTGACATCCGTTAGGACAACGGATGTCACCGTTGTCCTAACGGTACAACTGAGTAAAAAAGAAACAAAAACAAAACAAATGTTGTGTTGCCATTGCACCCTGATGCAAGCACTTTCTGCTCGGTGCATCTGCTCCCACCTAAAAGGACGCTGGCTCGAACGCTGCATCAAAAATCTCTCCAGTTCAGTGGTTTCATAAAACTAATCTTGCTGCCGTTAATCGAGGCACGAAACTATGGTCAATTGAGAGTTTTAGAATAATGTACGCAATTATAGCGCACATAAGCTCTCAGTTTAGCAATTGTGTTGTCCACACGCGCGATACACAAACCTCTATATCTTGTTCTGTAGATACCTGAAAAGCAAGATGCGCTAAGCTCGAAATCTGTGCCAATGCAGTGGAACAATGTAGTGAGTTGGAGGCGACACTCGCGCAAACTGGACGCGAGGCCGCACAATCCCCGCTGACCTCCCTCATCCACGACCTCCCCCCAGGCCTGGCCATCCAGTGGGGCGCCATCGGCGACGTGGGCGTCCTGCGGGAGACGATGGGGGCGGACGTGGTGGTGGGCGGCACGGTGCCCCAGCGCTTCAGCTCGTGCCTGACGGTGCTGGACCACTTCTTGCGCCAGGGTCACCCCGTTGTCTCGAGCCTGGTCAAGGCCGACCTCTCCTCCGGGGACAAGGCCAAGGACAAGCACGACCTCGTCCAGTCCGTGGCACACATCTTCGGTAAGTCCTTTCCCTCGTGCTGATCGTGGGAGGTGCCGAGACTGGTTCACACACTTGCAGTTACATAAAGGAGCGGTGCAGCAAAGCACTTTGCAAAAATGTCATTTAGAATGAATACCTTGCAGTTATAACCTATGAAACACGCATTGGTTTTTAAGGCGAAAGCATTATATTGCCCCGCGCAGCTGACCTAGTAGGCAGCGCTTAACGGTTATCGCGCTTGCCTTCCACGCAGAAGGCCAGGGTTCAATTCCTGGCAGCGGCTACACATTTTTGTTGAGTCTGTAATGTGATGTTCTGGTAAATTCGAGGACCGTCTTGCTGATTCGCGGTTAGAATGTTCTACGCACCGACCTTTCTACACCGAATGTTCCAGAAGCCCACGCGTGTACAAAAGGGGCTCCGCGTGGCCATCCGGAGTCAGTCTTGCCCCAGCGTTCTATTCTGCAGCAAAGTGAAAATTTGGGCCAGTTGGTTCATGGTCAGAATTCTTTATATTCTTCCATCCTGCTCCTACGTCGACTTCGACGCCCGCCACGCTCTGTTGTTATCGTCTGTTTCTTTTTTGTTTTGGGCACAAATTCGCCCCATTAAACGTTTCAGTTTCCTCAGCTATTCCTTGTTCGTCAACTCGCCATTCGTGACAATATGTTTCATTACGGTAAAAGGCGACGTCAGCGTTGTGCCCCAAAGATGACCATAAAACTATGTCATCAAGCACGCACCGCTCAAAGTCAAAGCTGACGCGCCTCAGAAATAAAACACAAAGAAAAACAGAGCAACGCAGATGCTTCATCCTGGAAGCCGGGAAGGCAGTTTGATACTTTCGACCCATGTTGCGGATAAAAAAAAACAGGACGCGGGATGGCCAAAAAAACGTGATTTTCGTGTAAGGCTCGTCAAATTATGAGGCGCTGGAGAAATTCAGCCTTCTGCGTTAAGTCCTTATTTCGAACTCTTTTTGTTCGCCTTCCGCCCATTGAAAAGCATGCGGGAAGGGCCTTAGAACGCACCTGGTATCGCGGCGCCGCAGCGTTCTTCCGCACGTCTGCTTTCCTCGCCGTCACCATGGCAACGAACGCCGAATGAATGGAAGCACGCACGGTACCGCCGCGTGAAGCCAGCAACAGCTGACGCCATTTTACGAACGCCGTCTGCTAGCCAAAGCCGAACGCGGTATGTCAGATCAACCGCCTCCGCCGGTGCTCGATCGCCGACGGCGATCGAGCACCGGCGGAGGGTGCTCGATCGGCGGAGGGAGCGTGACGTCACCGCCGGAGCGCCGTGTGCTCAAGGAAGACGTGGCGCGCTGCCTCCGGCGAGTCAGTTGCGCTTCGGTCTTCATCTGTGCTCGTTGTGTGCTTCGTGCGATGGACAATGAGGCGACCGGGTCTACATCCACGGCCTCGACATCGGTAGCAGCGCCTACATCTACGGCGGCTTCCGCAAGCAAACGTGGCCGCCCACACAAATACGCCACAGCCGAGGAAGGAGGCCAATGAATAGGCAAACACACACACCGAAAGCTATACCGGCATAAACAACCCTGGTACTGTCGTGAGCAAAAGTCTGGACAACGCGGGAGCGCCGACCGAATTGCATCACCGCGCTCCCTGACGGCGCGGCGCCTGGTGCCGAGACCCGCGCACTGCGCACGCGCGTCCTTTTTTATCTGCTGGCCCACTTGGTTCGCTCCACTGATCTCAATGACAATTGCTGGATCGCGTTTGCCCGCTCCGTGAATGCGGTCACTGGCGGCCATCTTTAGGTAGAGTTATATCACCTCTAGCCAAGATACAGCTGCTGAAGCCACTTGGCAGCCACCATCATCTATCCATGGCAGACGGCGTTTCGGCAGTTGTGGTGGCAGGCTGCCGTCAAAATAGAGTGGGTGATGTTCCGTGATTGATTGAAATTGTTTGACGAAACATGTTTTTAAAACCCAGCGTGAACGGTAAGCCGGTCTTTGAGGACCAGGTGAAAGTTTCACGAAATCGTGCAGCGCCGGGGAAAAGCAGCACAGCACGCATCGAAAGTCGCATCGAAAGAAGCATCGAAAGCAGACGCCGGTACGTAGTCTGCTTTCGTGTCGAGGTGCGCTGCTTTCCCCCGGTGCTGCGCTTTCGTAGAACTTTCGCCGGGTCCTCGAAGATGAGGCTACCGTTCACGCCGGGTTTCAAGAATCTGCTTCGTCGAGCAACTTCAATCAAGCATGAAATATCACCCACGGTACAGTGTACTAGATCTACGGCTATTTTATGGCAGCCTGCCGCCATTGCGCTGTCCGCCATATTACTATTATGGCTAGAGATGATATAACTCTACCTAAAGATGGCCGTCCGTGGCCGCATTCCGGTCCATAGGCAGAGCTGGTCAAACACATATCCAGCAATTGTCATTGAGATCAGTGGTTCGCTCGCTTCAACGCGATGCGCTCCTGAGCAATGAAATGGGCGCTAGGTGCCGCCCCCGGAACCACGATTCCGAGAGCCTCGCTCACCGCTCTGGACGAGCTCGCGTGCTCCACGGCACGCGCCGTTCGCGCATATCTTTCCCGCGACTCGACGACGCGTTAAAAACTGTCGCTTATGTTGAAACAAATTGGGTTGTGTTTATGTTTATACAGCCTAGAACTTGGTCTGCCTCAACGGGCGACGAGTCTCCCAGCTGTAGATGAGCAATTTAGCCAGTGCAGTACAACCGCTAGCCTGGGGTCTTTAACGTGCATCACGCAGTAGTGATACACGATCGTACGCCGGTACGATGCTCATCCAGATCGAAACGGGCAGGGGTGGGGATTGAACCCAGGATCCCTGAGTTCTGCAGCGCGAGTTTTCGCTCCACGTGCTCCGAGCTGGTGTGCGCTAGCCCACTCGGCCACCAATCCCCCTTCTTATGTTGATGCAGCCGCAATGAATTGTAGAACTTGTATTCGCGTACTCGAGGCAGCCTTGGGCTTCCTTCCGAGTGAACATGCATGCGCGGTAAAGTGGTGAATGGCGATCAAAAAGAAAACGCCGAATAAGAAAGAGATTGATCCAACCCCCCTCCCAAGAAAAAACAAGAAACAAAACGGAAGGAAAAAGAGGCGCTGGTTCAGTTTGGGTGGCTAATACTTTGTCATGTTTCTGTTAGCCTGAATCACTTCTGCCACACGGCGTGGCATAAAATCATAAAGTGAGGCCAATACCTCTGGCTGTGCACGAAGCGCCTCCCATTCCTCTTTGACAACGTTCCAGAGCGTCGCCGACGTAGCGCTTCCAAGGCTTTGTGCTGCAAGGCGGCCTTTTATCCACCCCCAAACGATCTCGATGGGGTTCAGGTCCGGCCCGACCGGTGGCCACTGCAGCGTGCGGACTGCACGGTCCTCCAGTAGGGCGCTGACAGAACGCGCTGTGTGAACTGGGCTTCTGTCGTGCTGCAGCAGACAGCAGCCGTCTTCGAAGGGTCCATCCAGAACACATGGAACCAAGACGTTGTCAAGTATTTCGCAGTAGCACTGTGCGTTAAAGCTGCCCTCATTCCGCACAAGAGGGCCAAGGCCGTCTTTGCTCATGGCGCCCGAAACGCCAACTGCGCATCGGCCGCTTGACAGGACACTGTGGGTGTACTGGACCATACACCTAATATAAGAATAGAAAAGAGGGCAAAAACGGGTGAACCAGATTCTACCTAAGACCCCGTGATCAATTGCTGCAGAAATAGAGCTGTTTTAATCATACATCTTAATAAATAAAACGATCGTCTTTAAATTTGAAAGAAACACGAGGACTAAACGTCTTGGGGAAATACATATTCCTTCAGCAAAACAAAATAAAAAAATAAAAATGCCTGTTTCAATTCTTTGAACACTAAGTAGAAACAGCGAACCAACCATGACTCCTACTTCAAGTTTCAGTTGAGGTAAAAATTTACTTTAAAAAAAGTTACGATGGCTGGGATAGACAGTAGTGCATTATATAAATGCAAGTAAAAATCTGTATAGTGGTCGTCGGCGAGCATATCACAAATAGTATACGCTGCATGTGTAATACTGGACCATTGTAGCACTCGTGCTTTGTTACTTTAAAATTTATGTAGTTACCATCACCTAACAAATATATGTATTATTACTATAGTAGGTTACAAGTCAAGAAGGTAGCGGCAAATGCCCCTCAAAGGGAATCATATATCCCTCCGCCACCTCCGCATCCAATAGCGTCCCATCGTTTCCGTGACGTTGCGGCCAACGCGCGAGGAGGGTCGTGCCTTTCTGTACATATTTGCCTTATCTCTCGACTTTGACTTAGCATTGTGGAAGCCACGAGAGGGAGATTAACTCTTCCCCCTTCCGATGGAAACAAAGACGACTTTCGGGGATTAGCTGCCCCCTCCGATTGATACAAAGGCTGCTTTCAGGGGCTCGGTTCCTTCTCCGATGAATACAAAGGTCGCTTTCTTAAAAAGTGGGGGTCAGAGACAAGTTGGCACCACTCTGTGGCCATTATCTATCCATTGAAGCGGAACAAGGAGCGTTTCCAGTGAACTCTTCTTTCGATTGCGGAGGGATTTGAAACCGGCGCACCACGCTTGTGGCAGGAGCTTCTCCAACCTTCTTAACTTGTAACCGACTATACCTGCAGTTAAACGGCAGCCAGACGCGCCGCTGTTGGTCCCACCGGCTTGAGAAGGTCGACTCGACGCTGAATATAACTTCTCGCCAGTCGTCCACCGTCCATCCTTGCACAGCCCGGGCAAATTCGAGCCGAAGGCGCCTCTGCCGCTCTGTGAGGTGCGGCTTTTGCGCTGCCACGCAGTTCTTCAGACCAGCTTCTCTGAGCCTTCGCCGGATAGTTGAACACGATATGTTTAAGTTCAGTTCACTGCGGATGTCCTTCGCGCTGACGAAAGGATCTGCGACTACGCAGGTGATGATTAGTCGATCAGTCTCTTCATCGGTTGATCTCGGCCTTCCGCTGCGCTGGTCATCCGTAAGTCGCCCGTTCTGACGATATGCACAGATAATTCGATTTACCGCTTTTAGCGATCTGCCAGTACGTTGGCAGATTTCTCGCTGCGAGACACCTTGTATGCAGAGCTCAACAATGCGTTTTCTCTCTTCGATGGTAACTGGCGGCGTCATTCTCGCAGAAGATAAAACCAAGCGAGAATACCTCATATATATATATAGCTTTTGCGGCGTGATTTTGCCAAATCACTGACCAGAGCTGCGCAAGCTTTGTGGTGACAATTGTTGCCTAATGCATGTTAGCGGGGTTCACCAATGACTGTGATTAAGCCCCGGTATCCTGCTGACGCGCTCCCCCGTGATATCGCATTCCTTCCTATAGCGGTATCGAGTGTGCCGTCAGTGAGCCCCCCCCCCCCGCCGCGACTCTCGTAGATTACGTGCTGGGGGCTTACGAACAGCCGCGTTTTGCGCGTATTCATCTCTGCCTCAGCTAGGAGACAGTTTTACCTACTGCTTTAAGGACACAATAGGCGGCACTATTGCGCACTGTGGCTGGTTGTCGCGTGTTCGTATCAATCAAAGGGGCTATGCAAACATTTTAACATTGAAATAATTTGCAGCTTGTAATTTTTATATTGTTGATAGCGTCAGAAAGAATCGAAAAGGCATCACTTTCGTGCAAAATGTTGCAATTCTGTTGTGTAATCGCAAAGCAGAAATGGAAATATTTCCCCCTCTGCAGCCTTGCGCGGCGGCCCTGGGAAACGCGCCGTGACGGTGATGCGGGGATCGCTGCAGCTCAACGCCTCACGAAGAGAGAGAGAAAGAGTAAACATCCTTGGGGAGAGCACATGGAAACCGGTGCATCCTCACGTCGACGTCACTGAGCACGTCATTCGGAGAGTTGAGGGGTGCCGGAAACTGGAATCTTTGTTATTGTTTAAAATTATTATTAGGACACACAGAGTAAATCGCTTTTCTGTTCTTTACTTTAGAAGTGCCGGAGAACAACTTCTATAATTATTTGGCCATTGTCCGGAAATCTTTGCATAGCCGCTTTATTTTATGGCTTTCGGTACAAGTCATCACAGCTGATGTCAAACTGAACATTTTAAAGACACTTCGCGAACAACCATGCTGAGAATTTGTGGCCAGTACCATGTTTTGTTGTTTTTTTTTTCTCGTTGTACTCTTGACGTCTTGACCCTTTACAACGCGTGCATAATAAATTCAGCAGCAGCTGTTTGCATTGTAGCCGGGGCAAAGTTAGGATGGGAAGCTTAAAAATAACGAATGGAGGGAAGCGACAGTTTTGAACGCGTCGCCAAGTGGCGGGAAAGATATGCGCGAACGGCGCGTGCCGCGGAGCAGGCGAGCTCGTCCAGAGTGCTGAGCGAGTCTCTCGGAATCTTGGTTCCCGGGGCGGCACCTAGCGCCCATTTCATCGCTCAGGAGCGCATCGCGTTGAAGCGAGCGAACGTTACGTTACTTAGTTTTGAACTTCTTTTTTCCGCTTCTCTTGTTGCGTGCCGCTGCTGCTGTTGCACGCCTTCGATTTTGCTAGGGCATGGAAAATGTTTGCCTGTCATGTACAGAACAAGTAAGAAGAACGGTGTAGCGAACGAGCGGGCGACACCATCCCGTGGTCATCCCGTGATGGCCACGGGATGACCACAACGGAATTGAAGTTAGAATGCACGGATTGTGAATATGCCTATCATCTACCTTGCTCTGGTGTCTCGGAAGCGACTTTTAATTCTAAAGGTAATGCCTGGAAAAAGTCGTGGCGGTGTCAAACAAGCAAGACTGCAAAATCTCGGGAAAGTCAGTGCGTTAAGAATGTAAATGAACCCGAGGAAAGGTCTGACATTACTTTCATGTTAATGGCGATGAACGCTAAGTTGGGCACTCTGATGAGCCTAAGAGAAACCGTGGGCAGTATCGAAAAAGCTATGCAAGAAATGTCAGACAAGTATGACGAGGTGTTAAAGCAAATGGGTGAACATAGCACGGAGGTGAAACAGCTGAAAAAGCGGGTAGAAAGACTGGAAAGAACTGACGCCGAGATGGAAATCAAAAGACTAAAGCTACAAGTCAATGACCTAGAATGGAGAAGCCGGAAGCTGAACGTTGAATTTCACGGCATACCAAAGTCTGACAACGAAGATCTGTTGCTAAAGGTAAATGAAATAGCAAAGAAACTTGAAGTACCTGAACTAACAATGAAGGACATTGCGGCAATTCACAGGCTACCATGCAAACCAGATAAAAACCCCAGGCATCATCGTACGCTTCTTTCAACAGACAACCAAAGATGAGTGGTTGAACAAACGATCGGTGCTAAAAAAAGCAAATGATGACGCTTACATCCTGGAAAATCTAACGAGTCACGACAGGGAACTTCTTTCGGAGGAAATAGAGTGGTCTAAGGAGTCAAACTAGAAGTATGTCTGGTACAAAAATGGAAACGTTCTTGTGCGCAAACAGGACCGGGATTAAGTGCACGTGATTAAGTCTTTGGATGACTTGCGGAAACTTGTGTGATACCATTTCTTTTTGAGTTGTACACCATAGGGCCTGTTTTTTTGTTTTTTTTTCAATGAATGAAACGGATTATTTGTTATCGAACAATGCAGTTTGCACACTGAATTCGATGTCAGACGATCACAATTTTCTTCCATCGGATGTCATTTATTTCCTGGGAAGCGAATATTCCAACTCCCAGAAATGTTTTCACTTAAACACTCGATCAGCACGGAATAAGCCAGAAGAAATTGAATTCTTCTTTCAGCAATTTAGGTTCAACTATGATGTAATTATGCTTTCCGAAGCGTGGTTCGATGAGGCTGCTGACGTTGTTAAATTACCAATGTATAATACCTACTTCTTAAATCGCACCGTATGTCGCGGAGGGGGAGTGGCGTTGTTGTTAAGGGAGACCATTTGCGGTGAGCTGCTTACTGATTACAGTTGCGTTCACAAAGATTTCGAGATGTTGTCCTTACTGATAGATAAAAACATTTTCACGGTTTGTTACCATCCGCCGGGTGGTAATCTTTCTTCTTTTTTTACGTATCTAGAATCTTTCTTCGAGTTTGCAAATGATAGTAAATACAACGTAATCTTGGGGGGCGGTTTTAATGTAAATAAGCTACTTGAAACGCCAGATAAAAGACAGATGGAAGCGTTGATTAAAGCAAGCGGATGTATATACACGATATCTTTGGCTACTAGGATTACTGTTGAATCTTCCACATTACTTTACCTGTTCGTTACGAGCTTTACTGAGTCACAGATTAAATCTGGCATTGTAGTAACTGATATAAGCGACCACTTGGGTATATTTCTCTGTGTAAAGACAAATATAAGTAAAAAAGTCAATCAGTAGGTGCTGTTTCAGGATATAACGCCAGATGGCCTGGATAAATTTAGACGAGAAGTTTCTTTAGTAGACTGGAATTATGTACTTCAAGAGACTGATGCAGATAATGCATATAACATGTTCTTGACTAAATTACAAGAGCTATATATAGGGTGTTTTCCATATAAATCAAGAAGAACTTCTAGAAAAATTCCTAAGCCATGGGTAACAAACGAGATAGTCAACAAAATACGTTCAAAAAATATGCTATATCAAAAATTTGTAAAAACAAGAGAAACTGAAAAACTTCAAAGTTTTAAACGTTATCAAAATCCATTAAACAAAGAAATTCGATACGCCCGAGAACGATATTTTGCTGATATTTTTTTAGCATGTCATAACAGAAGTGATATCCTATGGAAAAAACTAAACTCAGTTTTAAATCGTACATGTACTCCAAACCATATAGAAAAGATAAGCTACAATGGTAACGATGTGACAGGCCAAGCGTTAGCAAATCTATTCAATGAGTATTTCGTTAGTTTAAGCAAAGAAAGCCCTGAATTAGATGTTTCCAAGCTTATAAATTCTCGAAACTGCGCGTCCATGTTTCTTAGCCCTGTTACAGGCACAGATGTAGTTAGCGTATTTAATGCATTAAAAAATAGTAAAAGTTGTGACTGTGATGGTTGCGTGATCCTTGCTTGACGCATATATTTAACCTTTGTCTTTTAAACGGTGTATTTCCCAAGCGGATGCAATTGGCGAAAGTTGCAGTTTTATATAAGAAAGGTAATAAAAATGAATTGGGAAACAACCGACCCGTTTCAATTTTGCTAGTATTCTCGAAGGGCCTCGAGAAACGTTTGTTAATTCAAATGACAGCGTTTGCAGATAATCATAGCTTTATCTGCGCATCTCAATTTGGCTTCCGCAAACAAAGGCCAACTGAACTTGCTCTTCTTGAACAAAAAGAATATATTCCTAAAAATGGCGAAAATAAAAAAAAAAACTAACGCTTGGCTCGTTCATTGACTTTACAAAGGCTTTTGACTATCTTGATCATGACTTGCTTATTAAGAAGTCAGAAATGTATGGATTTCATGTTCAATCATCAGCACTTATTAATTCATATCTGTCTTATCGTAAACAATATGTACATATCAACGGTCATTCATCAGTAGTAAAATCAATTAGATCAGGCGTTCCTCAAGGAAGCATCCTTGGACCATTTTTATTCAACCTTTATGTAAACGACGTCATAAATATATGCCAAACAGCGAAGTTCATAATTTATGCTGACGACACCACTTTATTGTTTACTGGTGATACCGCCACCGAACTCATAGATAACGCGAATGATGCACTCAGGCAACTCGAGAGGTGGAGTAAAAGTAACGCTTTAAAAGTGAACGTAAATAAAACTAAAGCAATTTTATTCCGCCCAAGGAATAAACGAGTAGATATAACCAATGCAATTTTTTTGAACTCCACTAAAATAGAATTAGTTTCAGCATTTAAAACCTTAGGTATATCTTTCTCGGAGACTATGTCGTGGGATGATCATATTAATTTCATTATATCCAAATTATCCAGCGTTGCTGGCCATTTAATATACCGCACTAAGCATATCTTGCCACGTAGAATAAAACTGTTACTATATAATTCTTTATTTTATTCCCACATAAACTATGGTCATTTAAAATGGGGTACAACCATACCTAACAATTTTCAAAAGATATTCGTATCGCAAAACGAAATCTTAAGAAGTATTTGTAATGTTTCACTGGAATACCCGGCAGATTTGCTTTTCAATGAACTTGGTGTAATGAAAATTTTTGATTTGTATAGATATCGCCTATGCTTAAAATATAAAATTGAACAAAATATGCACATACGAAATCTTGAAGAGTTCTCAACTCTCAAAAGAAGAGAATAGAGTTATCAAGCACGTATATTGTTACCCTGGCAAGTGCCTTTCTCTAGAACTGATTACGGTCGTCAAACCATAGCTCACACACTTCCAACAATTCTGAATCACCTTTGTACAAATCACATAGAACTTGATAACTTACCAGTGGGCGGTCTCCGGGAAATGATGCCCTCTAGCCGGAACGACCATGACTGAAAGATGCTTTTGAATGTTTTGTTGTTTTTGAATGTTTTGTTGTATTTCTTATACGAGAGTGGTTTTGTGCAATGTGTGTTTTTCTTGTGGGTGTATTTCATGTGTTTGCGTTCGAAAACACTGCGGCAGTGTCCTCTTATAGCGCTCGACTTAGTTTCTAATATACGTGCAAATGATTCTTCCGTGTAAAAATAATTTTGATTTTTTTTTTTTTTTTGCTGTTTTGCCGTTGCTGATGTCGTGATGTCGTGGGGGCTTGGGACTAGTCAAGCTGTGCTAACAGCTTTTTTTTCAAGCCGCCCTCCAACCTGTACTTTTTTGGTAAATAAACTCCTATTATTATACTCCGTTTCACCTTATGTTGTACCGCAGCGAAGGCTAGAAGCGCGAGCTCATAGCGTTGGCAGCTGCCCTTGGTGCACGAGAGCTTGTGCTGCCGAGATGTGCCTTAGAGCAAGGAGCTCGCGCTTGTAGCCTTTCTTGCGGTACAACACAAGGTGAAACAGAGTATAGAACCCTCAGTTGGGAAACTCACCGTTGAAACATGGGCCGCTGGCGTCCACCGAGACCGAGCTAAATACGACAACAGCGCTACCCTTTATCATTTGTCTTTACAATGGTCACCTTGAACTTTCAGACGCATGTTTTTGCGTAAAAACCAACGGGAAAAAACTCTTTTTGTAGTAGCTTTTATTAGAGTTTAGTACAAATTGAGGGCGCTTGATGTTTTTTAAAATATTTAGTTTGCAAGGTTTTGTGGCACAATTAATATTGTTTTTATACAACCATGCCCCAGCGGTGATTTCAGGTAGCGCGTCCCGACCTAGGTGCATTTTAGCTTCGGTAACAATTCGCGGCGCGTCCGCTGGGGAGACGGGGGTGGCGCCCCTTTAACCTCTACCACCCTATCTGTTTCGGCGCCATAATGGCCGATTAAAGCCAAACTAGAAGTCACGTGCAGTTCCTCGAGTGGCCGCTGCGGGAGAAATGGCGGCGTTGTTATCGCAATTAGCTCGGTTCTGGTGGACGGGTCGGTGTCACTTTTTCAGAGCAGTCTCTATGGCAGTTTCCCAACTGATTGGTTTAGTAACGTTGAAGCGAGCGAACCGAGTGGGCCAGCAGATAAGGAAGGACGCGCGTGCGCATTGCGCGGGTCTCGGCACCAGGCGCCGCGCCGTTAGGGAGCGCGGCGATGCAATTCGCTCGGCGCTCCCGTGTTGTCCAGACCTTTGCTCACGACTGTACGTGTAGCAACATTACTCGAAAACATTTCACCAGCGGGACTAGAATGCTTTCGCATTCCTACACGTAAGCAGTATTAAGAACAAGCAGCCGCGTAATCTGGAGCCAATTATATGCCGCCAATGCTTATCAGAGCTAGACGTCGTTATTGGTTCTTCTATCCTCGTCATTGCAGCGATTGGACACGAGCCACTGCCCGAATGCTCCTCGAGTTATTGATTATCGTGAGCCCAAATCGAGTGCTCGTGCAATGCTCGGGTCCAGTATACGAGCCGCATTCAAATATTGCCACGCGGGGACTACGCCAACACTACGACCTCTAAACTAGGTAGTGAAGATTTGCCAAGAGATTGAAAGAAAACGCTCGTTTTTATTGTTGAAATTACACCGCAATAAAGACGTTTCTTGGTCAGCGGCGTTGCGCGCGAGCAGAATATTCAAGTATTCATAATGCAGGTAAGCTCCTGTGAAGTGAAACACATTCCAAGCGAATATCATTGCAGGGCCCCTTTAAGACCGACTGCATTACGACCTCTCGCGTTATCTTACGACAGAATGCGATGCCACACTGGTGCCGTCATTGAGGGGACCCTGGAATTGCATTTCACTAGTGTATAGGTTTTTCGGGGTATTTATGATATGAAATGTACTATCTATGAGAAATGCTAGTTTATGACAGTGTCGAAAATTTATAGAGCGAAGAAAAAAGAATGATGCGCGAAAGGAAAGGAAATAAACGGAGATGCGAAGCGTTCGACTCCCGCGTAAGCAGTTGCACGTCTCTAAACCAGCCGGGCGTACCTTTAGGCAACGTAGTGGGGCTCTCGGAACCTGCTCCGTCGGGCGACTCGTGGGGTCGTCGTGCCGGCGACGTGAGGTGGCGCTCCCTGGCTGCAGGTATAAAGGACCCCTCGAGTCTGAACCCTTCCCTCACCCTGGGGGAGCTGGGCATGGACTCCCTCGTGGGCGTCGAGGTGAAGCAGACCCTCGAGAGGGACTACGACCTCAACCTGTCCATGCAGGAGATTCGGCAGCTCAGCATCGGTCGACTCAAGGAGATCGGCAGAGGGGCCGCGGCCGGAGGCTCCGCCGCACCCAAGCGGGCAGGTGAGCCTTTCCCTCTCTCACAACACGCGGAAGCGTTAAGGGCGGCAAGACCGCCCGTTTGGTCGAAGCAAACGGACATCCAATTAGAGGGGCACTCCGGCAATGTTAACGCGGAATGTGTTTAAAGGCTGGGATCCCCGAGGAAATTGCGACTGCAAGCCGCAGAAACCGTTGCGAAACGTGTTACACAAACCTCGGAGGGCAATCTGTACAAAAAAACATATTGTCGCGGTGCTGACCAAACGAACAATAAATAAGCTGGAAGAAATAAACGTTTAACAGGGCGAACTTGAGCACAAAACAAAAAGAAAACAGAAGATAACAACAAAGCGTCGCGGGCATCGAAGTCGGCGTAAAAGCAGGATTGAGCGCTGGCGAAGAACTGACTGCGGCTAACAACGTGGTGCCCCTTATGTACGTACACGCGCGGGCTTCATAAAAAATCGGCGTAAAAGGTTCTGTGCATAGAACATTCGGACCTCGAATAAAGAACAGTTTTCTCGAATTCACTAGAACGCGACATTTACAGAAATAACCTAAATGCGCGTCAGCTCCCAGGCATCGAACTCGAGCCCTTACAGTAGGAGCTAAGGACGATAACCATTCGGCCACGGGTGCGCTTGGTCAGAGACGCGCGTGGCATTTTTCCCCTTTAAAAAGAGCATGGTCTCGATGCAACGTGCAAGGAAACAAAAGGGAGCGAAACGAACAAAAAAAATGAAAAACAAAATACGGAGGTTGGTAAAACACAGTCGTATCAAGCGTAGCGCGGGATCACAGTCCGCAGTTTTATCGTGCGCAGTACAGCTTGAGGCGCACGACGTAGACGACTTCAGGTCGTGGTGGGCGGCGAGATGATGTTCTCGTGCCGTCGGGCATTACCTCGTAGTTCAGAACTTCGAATCACCGAATCACCTTCTAGGGTCAGAAGTAGCGCTTCAGGAGTTTCTCGCTTAGACCGCGACGTCGTATTGGGGTCCAGACTTACACACGGTCTCGGGGCTTGAAGAGAACGTCGATCCGACGAAGGTTGTATCAGGTAACGTCGAGATGTTGTTGACCTTGAATCCGGATTCGGGCGAGCTGGCGAACTTCTTCGGCTCGTTCAGCAACCACCTGGGCGTCCTGGCTTTCAGCAGGCGGTCCGTGGGGCAGCATCGCGTCGAGCGGCAGCGGCAGTGGCAGCAGGTTACGCTGGAACCGAAGCGACGTTTTTTCGCCATTGCAGTTTGCGGCAGTGCTGTTCTTCAACCCTCACCGTTGCGACAGCATCAGTCTGAGTCATCTCCGGTGCTGGATTTCCGTTGCCCGGCGTCGTTCGTGGCGAAGCATTATCACGGCGAGGGAATCGGCTGCCCGCATCGGTGTACGCCCGCCTGTTTGAGCGGTGATTGGTCTGATGCCATTGACCTCGGCTGCATCGGCAGTATAAAGACAGCGTTTCTCGGCCCTGAGGGACGATTTTTGGAGCAAAAAAAAAAACGCCGTGGAGCGTACGTCACCCCGGTCGGTCAGAATCACGTTTTCAGTCGGAACGTAGACATCGCGCAGCGCTCCGTGCGTGCCTAAGCCGTCGCTTCAAGTTGTTTCGCTTTTGGAAAGCAGGCAGAAGTCACGGGATTCAGTCAGGTTTTCGAGTCGTTTCGCTTTTACAGTTCGGACACGCATCTTGTCCATCTAGTATCTTTTCGCTAAGGGCAGCCTGCAGTTTTTTTTTTTTTTTTTTTTTTGTGAGGCCGCAAGCTAGGAGGTCCTGTGCGGAAGGAGCTGCAGACAACGCAATCAAGAGCGGAAGGGGATGGCCGCCGCTTCGGGAGGCGCGTCTGCAAGACCTGGCCGGACACATCAAATCCCGGCCTTACCGGCAACTCCGGGACGGCAGCACCGAAAAAGGGACTGCCACGCCAGCTCTCCACCCTCGTCGGTCATGTCGGATGCATCTTTCTCCGACGTCGAGTCATGCATGGAAGATGAGGCGATACCCTTGACCAGTGGCAGGGACGACACCGACGACGGTTTCATCCCCGTAAGTTCCAAGAAAAGTCGGCGAGCCTCGACAAACAGCGCTGACACCGTGATCTCCTGGGGGTCCCGCACGTCATCTAAAAACGCGGCCAATGGACACAGGGTGCTATTCCGACCGACAGACAAAACCAGCGTCCGGGCGCTCAGCAGACCTCATTTGAATGCCCTCTTTGGCTCCGTTGCTTCCCAACAAGTCAAGGAGATAAGGGTCAACGGCAGGAAAAATTTGATAGCGGTCGACGTCCTGACGGAAGAAGCAGTGCCAGCGCTCCTTCAAATTCAAAAGATCGGTGATACGCCAGTCGACGCACGCGTACCCTGGAGGGTCCGCCACACCGCGGGAGTCGTCCGTGATGTAGACCAGGCACTGACGGATAAAGAAATTCTTGAAGCCCTGCGGGCCCCGGCTCACCACGTCCTCGACGTGCGGCGACTGGGGAAGAGCTCCGCAGTCCGAGTCACCTTCGCAGGCAAAGACCTGCCACACTACGTCCACATGGGGTACGTACGTCACCCAGTCACGCTCTACGTGGCAAGACCACTGCAGTGCTTTCGATGCAACAGAATCGGACACGTGGCAGCGGCCTGTCAAAAGGAGCAGACGTGCGCCAAGTGCTCGGGCGGGCATGAATCCACGGCGTGTGACAGTGAAACTTCTCGCTGCATCAACTGCGGAAAGGGCCATGCAGCAACTTCCGGCCAGTGTCCAGTCCTGAGGAAAGAACGCCGTGTGTGCAAGATGCGCGCCAGAATGGCGTACACCCACGAGCAGAACACCGGCAAGGGTCACCGAAACGATGCGCAAGCAGCTGACACAGAACGTCGCAAGATGAGGTCCCAACAGAGGCTATCCTTAACAGATTTCCCGCCACTGCCAGGGAGTCAGACCGAAGGGAGGGAGAAAAGGAGGGACCATGATACCACTCACCCTCCAAAGAAGAAGCACAGCCGCGGTCTCCATCCTGACGACACTACGCTAGAGGACAAGGGCCGCCGCTATGCCAATGTCGCACGAAAGGCTCAGGACAAAGCTCCCGCGACGATGGAGACAGCTGACGTCGCCTTGCTCCGAATGGTATCACGCTTGTTTCGCGCAGTAAGGCAGCTGGCCCAAGCACGGGGCCACACACCAGAAGCAAAGTTCGCACTGGAAGTTCTTGACGCCGTCAGCGAAAGTCTCGAGGCTATCGCCCCACAGTCCGCCTGAGCACGCACCATGCGCTCACAACACCAATCTCCCACAACAGTAACCCGTTGTCCTAAAGAAGAGCCCCACCCTAGGCGGTTTGATTGATTGATTGATTTGAGTTTTATGGCGCGAGAGCTACCAGGGCCAAAATGCGCCAAGTGCGTAAACTATTGCAGAAACAAGGGTTGAAGAAACAGAGCTATAGTAGCTGATGATCTAATAAGACTATGAACATGAGTCGTGTATCACATAAACATGAGTTCTGGGTATAAAAAATTACTATGTCTATGAATTACACTGACCATAATCTACAACATTTTAAAATATCTACAATGGGAGTGATATATTTTATGAATAAAAGTTACAAACGGTGCATGTAGCCGGTTACTTTAAGAAATTCTAAAACGCGCCGAAAAGGGACTAGAGGTTGATCACCGAGAAGGAAGGCAGGGTGAAACGGGAGATGATATCTAAAAAGTTCTGGAAAACATGCCCGTCGCTGTTCATGTAGGTGCCTGCAATTCCACAAGATGTGTAACACAGTCACCACTTTGCCGCAGTGCTCACACTGTGGAGCATCTTCACCACAAAGCAAATGCAGATGTGTCAAGCGCGAGTGGCCAATCCTCAATCGGGACATCAAAACTTCATGGAATCGATTCTTGTGATGGGAACTCTCCCACACCTCCAAACAAGGTTTGATAACGTGTAGTTTATTGTCAATTTCCCTATCCCATTCTGACTGCCATACCTCATTAATTGCTCGTCTGAAAGCCGGCTTAAAATCTTCATATGGCAGTTTAAGGGATATTTTAATGTTATCCTTGATAGAGGCGGCTAGCTTATCTGCCCCTTCATTACCGATAATTCCTACATGGCTTGGTACCCAGCAGAGTTTAATATCGAGTCCAAGTAGGAGAGCACGGTGCATCTTTACACGCACTTGTTGTGTAAGCCAGTTTTTTGCGTCGGTAAGAGAGCAAACCGAGAGCAGGGCACTCTGAGAGTCAACAAACAAAATAGCTTTCATCACATGATTCTCTAAGATATGTTCAAGGGCCATCATTATACCATAAAGCTCAGCGGTAAAAATACTTGCAATGTTATCGATACGTCTTGCTTTCTTGTACTGTGGTGAAAACACTGCAGAGCCTACGTAGGATGAGGTTTTGGCACCATCGGTATAAAATTGTAGGTAATCTTGATATTTCTCCAGCAATGCTAAAAACTCCTGCTGAATCACAAGAGGTTCGACTGATTTCTTATGAAATTTGGCCAGTGACCAGTCGCATGAAACCTTTACTGCACTCCAGGGAGGAATGCTCTCGACCCTTGTAATTATGCTATTCTCAGGGATTGTTAGCTGCAGTGAAGTTGAAATACTTTGAAGCCGAAAGCTTAATGGTCGCACAATGCTTGGCTTGTTCTCAAAAAGTCGTAAGAGAGAAGAAGTCTGTACACAGCTAAAGGCGGGATGCGCAGGGTCAGATTTAACTTTGGATCCATAACAAAGGGTAAGATATTGTCTCCTTTTTCCTAAAGAAATTTGATAAGTATCTGCATACAAGCTCATTATAGGCGAAGTCCGAAAAGCTCCTGTAGCAAGTCGAAGGCCAAGATGGTGGACAGGATCTAGCATTTTCAAAACAGATTCCCGTGCTGATCCATACACAATTGCACCGTAGTCCAGACGGGAACGAACCAGGGCATTGTATAATCGGACGAGACATCGCCTGTCAGACCCCCAAGACATGTGAGAAAGTACTTTGAGGATATTAGACGCTTGCAGGCACTTCTTCTTCAGTTCCTTGATATGGGCCAAAAACGTAAGTTTCTTGTCAAAAACAACTCCTAAAAATTTGTGCTCTTGCTTTACAGGTACAGATATACTATTGAGTTGTAAACTGGGTTCAAGTGAGAGGCCACGCCGCAGGGAAAAGGGCACGCATACTGTCTTTTCAGGAGAAAATCTAAACCCATTTTCATCGGCCCATTTACTCATTTTATTTATAGAGACCTGCAGTTGGCGCTCACAACTCGAGAGGTTGCAGGAAGAAAAGGAAATCTGCACATCGTCTACATATAACGAATAGGAGACAGATGGTGGTATCGCTGCAGCCAGGCTGTTTATTTTCACTGCAAACAGAGTAACGCTCAATACACCCCCTTGGGGGACCCCATTTTCCTGAAGAAAAACATCAGAGAGCGTGGAGCCAAACCTAACCTGAAAAGTTCGGTTAGTAAGAAAATCTTGTATGCAACGCAGCATTCGGCCACGGATGCCATACATGTGCAAGTCCTTGAGAATCCCATAACGCCAAGTAGTGTCGTAAGCCTTCTCTAGGTCGAAGAATACCGACACACAGTGCTGTCGACGTACAAAAGCTTCACGTATGGAAGTTTCCAGTCGAACAAGATGATCTAAGGTTGAGCGACCCATTCTAAATCCACATTGATTCGTATCTAAACATTTTTCAGCCTCCAAAAAGTGCACTAGTCGCCTATTTATCAGCCTCTCGTACGTTTTCCCTAGACAACTGGTCAGCGCAATGGGACGATAACTCGTAGGCAGTGAAGAATCTTTACCGGGTTTCAGCAAGGGAATTATATGCGCTCGTTTCCAGCACTGAGGGAAAACAGAAGCTCCCCACAAATAGTTAAAAAAAGTCAACAGATGTCCTAGGGATTCACGGGACAAGTGCCGCAACATTTCATATTTAATTCTGTCAGGTCCAGGTGCAGATTCCTTTTTTGTTGCAAGGGCCACCTCAAGTTCACACAATGTGAAAGGCTGGTTATATTCTAGAGCATCTGATCCAGACATAGCAATTGGCTGCTTTTCCGCTATAGCCCTGAATTTCTTAAATTTGGCAGTGTAACTGGATGAACTAGAAACTTCTTGAAAATAATTTGCAAGACAATTTGCCTGGCCCTTTAATGTTGGCACAGCTGAGGGTAAAAGAGGTATCCTAAAAGAAAGATAATTGCCCCGAATTTTTCTCACTCGGTCCCACACCTCTTTTGAAGTAACAAAACTGTTCACTTTGGAAACATACTTCATCCACGAACACCTCTTGGCTTGCCTCCTTGTCCAACGAGCCTTTGCTTTACTTCTTTTAAATTCAATCTTGTTCCTGGTACTTGGGTAGCGACAAAAAGTGCCCCAGGCCTTGTTCTGAGACTTACGTGTGGCAGTACACTCCTTGGTCCACCAAGGCTTGCACCGCTTCGGAAGATTCCCTGATGTTTGTGGAATAGAAATAGATGCTGCATTTATGATTCGGTCAGTAATGTACAAAGCTGCATTCTCAGGCGACATAGATAAAAATTCGGTAGAGTCAAGTACCGCTTCCAACGCAAAAAGAGCCCAGTCCGCCTCATCCAACTTCCACCTGGGGATGCTGGTTCGAAGAGAAGGGACTGACGCCATACTTTCTAAAATCACAGGAAAATGGTCACTTCCAAAGGGATTGTCTAAAACCTTCCATGAAAAGCATGGAAGTAAGGATGGTGATGAAAGAGACAAATCTATGGAGGTGAAAGTATTATGAGATGCACTAAAAAAAGTTGGATCACTTCCATTTAAAAGGCAAAGGCCAGATGATAACAAAAATCGTTCAATGACCCCACCACGAGAGTCTTGGCGGGCACTGCCCCACATGGGGTGGTGCGCATTAAAATCTCCTAAAATCAAAAAAGGTTGTGGAAGCTGGCTAACGAGTCCTTGAAGGTCCTGTAGATGCAGTGAAATATTTGGTGGTAGGTAGATTGAAACCAGTGTAATAAGGCGGTCCAGAAGAACACGAACTGCCACTACCTCCAGCGAGGTCGTGAGAGGTACTGGAGCACAGGCTAGACCGCTCTGGACAACAACAGCCACTCCGCCAGATGAGTTGCTAGATGATGCACGGTCCTTTCTGAAAACTTGATGGCGGCGTAAAACGTTTTTATGCGTGTCCCTAAGATGAGTCTCCTGCAGGCATATGGCCACAGGTCGAAGCTCATCGAGGAAAAAATTTATGTCATCAATATTAGAAAAAAGGCCGCGACAATTCCAGTGCATAATACTATACTTTGCCATTTAGAGATAAAAATGTATATATACAAAAAGTGACTTAAAAGAGAGATTTTAAGGTTTAAAATCTATCTTAACACGTGGCGTGCTCTGTTTTTTAGGAGGGTCTTTCTGCCTCCAAGTGGGCTCACTGGCGACAGAAAGAGAGGACTCTGATCCTGAGAGGGGAGTATCCTCCTCGGACCTGGGCCCGCTTTCGTCCATAGGCTCGTCTGTTGCCGCCAGCAGCTGACCCTTGGAGGTCGACTGCTTCGGCGGCTCCCCGGGCTTCCTCTGGGGAGCAGAGGTGCGAGGGGGTACCCCTCGGCCCTTAGGGGTTGAAGTGGCAGGTGGAGCAGGGGGGGTGAGCCCCTGTCCTGAGGTGGATGCTGAGGAGGCAGCATCCACCTTACGATTCGGAAGTGGTGCCACTGGCAACACTCCCGAGGACGAAGGAGACCTCGACGGGAGGCGCAGATCGTCCATAGACGTCTGCGTTCCAGTCGAAACCATTGGCCGTACCGGTCCCCTGCGTACGGCCTCGGCATAAGAGCCTTTGGAAACAAAGGCGAAGCGCTTCTTAGCATCAGCGTATGAAATGTTCTCGGTAACCTTCAAGGTGAGGATTTCTTTCTCTTGTTTCCATAATGGGCAAGATCGGGAGTACGCTGGGTGCTTACCGCTACAGTTAGCACACTGGGGCTCATTCTCACACACATCAGCGACGTGCTCCTTGCTAGAACACTTGGCACAAGTGTCACTTCCTCGACAGTTCCGTGACCCATGGCCAAACCGTTGGCACTTAAAACACCGCTGAGGGTTTGGCACATAGGGGCGGACGCGGCACTGGAGATATCCTGCCTTCACAACTTCAGGAAGTGTGGTTGACTCAAATGTTAGGATGATGTGTTTGGTCTTGCGTTCAACACCATCGCGGCGAAGGGTAATACGCCGAGCAGCAATTACTCCCTGTGTAGAAAGGCCCTCAACTACTTCGGTTTCTGTACTCTCAAGCAGGTCGTCTTCTGAGATCACCCCTTGAATTGTGTTGAGTGTTCTATGAGGTGTGACAGTGACTTTGTAATCAGTCACGCAGTTTAGTGCTAATAGTGAATCACTTTGTTGCTTACAGTGTATCTCCACTAGGAGATCACCAGACGCCATCTTTTTTGCATTGTAATTCTTCCCAATCACTCCTTCGAGAACTTTTGAGATGAGAAAAGGGGACAACTTGCCAAGCGGTTTTTCATCCTCTGAGTGCATGACAAGAAACTTGGGGAACTTTGAAAATGTGTAGGTTGTTTTTTCTATGCGTAGTGCTTCGGTGCGGACCCTTTTCGGGGCCCGATCAAAAGTTTTTTTTTGCTTGAGAACCCATATAAATGGGAGAAAGATTCAGTGCCCGGGTGCACCGCCCACCACGGAGCCCAACAAGGGGGTAGGTAATGTGCCATAGCAAGATGGGCTTGGCTGACACAATTACTCTACCAGTGCTGCCCGGGCACTATACCCTAGTGTGGTTGCAGGGACAGGACCTGTTTCCACTCAAGGTTGGCCCTTGCCGCCTAAGAAGGTGAAAAAGGAAGGATGATAGTGTAGAAGAAAAGAGAAAGAGGTGGGAGGAAAAGTGAAAGAAGGAAGAAGAGGGTAGAAGAGGCGACTGACTGAATCATCCTGGTCGGGCCAAGCCAGGACACCCGTCTACGAGAAGCAGGGGCCGAAGCGGTGTATTGCCTCGCCCGGGGGGCCCCGAAGGGTCCAAACATACCCCGGGCTCAACTCAACCACCAGGGTCCCCCTTTCCCCGGACACGGGTACGCCACGCACAGCCAGACGTGGGTGGGCGAACCCACATGGCTCGGGGTTCGTAGTGACGCCACTCACCAAGCACCTACCAAGGCAGGTGCCCCCTGCGTGCGGGTATGGTGGCCCACGTAGCTGGGGTCCGTGGAGGCGCCACTCTCCAAACACCTGCTTTCACAGGTGCCCCCTGCGGGGACCCTAGGCGGAGTGACGTACCAACGGTGCTGCAGTGGAACTGCCGAGACCTCTCCGTCAGACACAGTGAGCTCAGCCTGCACCTGCAACGTTATCCCAGCCCTGTGCTGGCACTCGCAGAAGCTGGGTTACCAGGGAAGCGAACATTACCTGGATACGTGAAACTTACAACCCAATCTATACCAAGTTTCCCCCATGGGAGCGCAGCTCTTTTTATACGACGAGAGGTACCTCACGTCCGAATTGACACCAACCGACTATGTACATTATCGGCGGAATTCGTGGCCGCAAAAGTTAGCCCCGGAAATCGCTCGCTGCATGTACTCGTCGGATATGTACGTCCCGATGGTACGCCGTTGCCGACGAAGGACATTGTAGAGTGGTGTAAAGGCATTGAGGGAGACCTTTTACTGTACGGCGACTTCAACGCGCACTGCGAGGCATGGGGAAGCCAGAAAACCAACAAGCGGGGAGACGCCCTCAATCAAATGATAGAAGAGCTCGGACTGGTTGTCGCGAACAACGGTGCGCCTACCTTCGTCAGGCCCCCTCGAACGTATAGTGACCTCGACGTCACAGCCCACACACCATCGCTGGAGCTGGCTTGGGAAACAGCACCAGATACCAGAGGAAGCGACCACTTCCCCATTCATATCACGATAAAGGGGTTCCAGACGGCCCGAAAGGTGACGCGATCGTGCACGAACTGGGACGTTTTCCGTGCATCCTTGGACCTCACCCAAACAGACATCCCAGAAGCCATCACTCACGCGCTGCAGGCGGCAACGCGCACGTCCCGTGTCTCAGAATGGCTAACCAAACCGGACCTTACTTTCCTCAATCTCCAAGCGGCACGTACCAGGGCGCAGAGGAAGTACCGCACGACAAACAATCCCGCGGATAAGTCCAAGTTCAAAAGAATATCGGCCAAGCTGCGAAGGCACGCTAAAGCTCTGGTTAGAAATAGATGGAAGCTCATGTGCAAAGACGTCAACGCACCCTCCTCCCTCGCGAAGCTGTGGGCGGTACTGGGGACAATGACGGGGAAACTCCGGACAAGACACGCTTTGCAAATCCTAGCGCTTGCGGCTAACGTAACACTCGTGGATGCAGCAGAGAGACTAGGCGCACTGTACGCCCCCGCAGAAGCGACGGAACGACCGCTGGCACCCGACGCTGCGCCTGGACCCCTAGATGCCCCCTTTACTGCACCGGAACTCCAAAGCGCCCTCCGGAAGTGTCGTAAGAAGACAGCAGCTGGGCCCGACGGGGTCCCTTATCAGGCGCTCACGAACTTAACGGACGATGCACTCGAGGCCCTCCTCACCTGGATCAACTCCATATGGGACTCTGGCGTCGTCCCAGACGAATGGAAAGTAGCAACGTTTGTTCCGCTACTGAAGCCAGGGAAGCCCCCAGACAAAGCTGAGTCTTACCGCCCGATCTCGCTGACCGGAGTGCATGACTGGCTTTAGGAGAGGGCTGGCAGCACACGACAGCATCCTGGACCCCACGAGCGACCTTGAAGAAAACAAGAACAGGCGGAGAAACACGGTGGCAGTCTTCCTCGACGTGGAACGAGCCTACGATGGCGTGCCGCCATCGACTATACTCCGGAGATTGACTGAGATTGGACTGACCGGAAAAATTCAAGTCTTCTTGGCCAATTTTCTTACCGGACGCAAGATCCAGATTCGAGCTGAAGGCGCGGAATCCTCGCCAAGACTGCTTCACAGAGGACTGACACAGGGAAGCGTGCTAAGCCCGATTCTCTTCAACATGGTTATGGCCTCACTACCGCTCTCTCTTCCTTCGACCCCTCTCCCGGTTCAGGTGTCGATTTACGCAGACGACATCTGCCTCTGGGTTACGGGCATCTATACCACGCAGATCCACCGCAGCATACAAAGCGCCGTTCAAGCGGTAGACACTTTCCTGACCAAATCGGGGCTATCCCTCTCCCAGGATAAGACAGTCTGCATGCCGGTGCGCGAAAATGGTCGACGTTTTCGCCCCCCTGACATCAAACTGGCAGGAAAACCCCTCACGTGTGTGAACAAACAACGTTTCTTAGGAATTGTCATCACAAGTCGGCTGCGCTGGGCACAAGCAGTGAAAGCGACAACCGCCGCATGCAGGCCGGCCATGAACGCTGTTCGCCACATGACGGGTACCACATGGGGTTGCACAGAACGGACCATCACTAGCGCCCAGCCTGCGCTGGTGACGTCTAGAATCCTGTACCGGCTTCCTTACATCTCCCCGTCCCAGACGGATATGGAGAGGCTGGAGCAAGGGCACAGACACGGGCTACGTACAGCACTGGGAATTTCCAACGCGGCAAAGAATGCTGTGGTACTCCAGGAGGCGGGCGCAGAGCCGCTTACAGTCCAGGCCAGAGCCAGAAGACTCTCCCAGTTAGCCCGGCTATCTACGACTCTCCCAGGCAGGTGGTTCCTGCAACGAATCCAAGCTCGGACCAAAGGTTCATGGAACGACACAGTAGAAGATTTCCTTAACATAGCCTGCCCGCTACCGACGATGACGAGCGAAGCAAGGGTAGCGCCCTGGGAAGTTGCCAAGGTATCCAGCGAGCTACGGATCAAGCGCCTGCGAGCCAAAAAAGTTGGACCGATCAACGCTCTCAGAGAAGCTGTGGAAAAACACATCGAAGAACGCTACGGTGGTTGGCTGCAGATATACACGGACGGCTCTGTAAACAAGGCTAGAACATCCAGCACGGCAGCTTTCTGCATCCCGGAGTTAGCCCTGGAATGGTGCGGCAGGCTACAGGCGCCTACATCCTCCACAACGGCCGAGCTAGTGGCTATTGACAAGGCTTTCCAAACGGCTGCCCAGCTGTCACCTCACCGGATAGTGCTCCTCACCGACTCAAGGTGTGCCCTCCAGAAACTGGCCAATGCAGAGTGCGCGGATCCAGTGACCACTGCAGCGAGACAAGCTCTATCGTTCCTGTTAACCCACGGATCAACGGTATGTTTCCAGTGGATCCCCGGACACACTGGCATTAAGGGCAACGAACGGGCTGACAGTCTGGCCGGTGAAGCTCACCTAGCGCCTCGCACTCTCCCCACACCACCATACCCACAGCAGGCGGCACTCAAAGTCCACTGGCACCTTCAAGACAGCAAGCCAAAACCGGCGCTACCAAGAGGTGCGCTGTCCGGCCTATCTCGGGCGGCGCAGACTCTTGTGCGACGCCTGCGCACAAACACGGCCTACACAAATGCTTTCCTTGCGAAGATAGGTAAGGGGCAGCATCCGCTCTGCTCCCAGTGTAACTCGGCAGAGACGGTGGAACACATTCTGTGTGTCTGCCCAGCATATGAAACTCAACGAGCAGCACTGCGCCAAAGAATTTGCAAGAGCGACCTCACCACAAATGACATCCTTTCACCCGACGGATCCGGACGAAAGTGCCAGAACACCCTGAAAGCCATGTTGGCTTTCCTACGAGACACAAAGACCATAACCTGACTGTAACTTTTTTTTGTCACCTGCCCATGCCAGCTACCCCGTGCTAGGCTAACCTAGGTGACGGTTAAATCTAAACGACAAACACACACACACCCTGAGGGACACAGCGGCAGTGGCAGCAAGTTACGCTGGACCCTAAGCAACGTTGTTTCGCCATTGCAGTTTGCGGTAGTGCTGTTCTTCAACCCTCACCATTGCGACAGCATCAGTCTGAGTCATTTCCGGTGCTGGATTTCCGTTGATCGGCGTCGTTTGTGGCGAAGCATTATCACGGCGAAGGAATCAGCTGCCTAGATCGGTGTACAGTCGGCCGTTAAAAAGATTGACACAAGGGAGCGATGGCCTGGCCAGCGATAAGGCGACACGGGGCGCTTCAATAGGGTAAGCACGCTGGGGTCGCGATTGCCGGATTAGTCCACTCTTGGATGCACGGGGGACATCGACACACCGGAGCCGTTCCCAAAGCGCGCTTTCGAAACAACACAGCGTGACTGCGCACATGTGTTCTGTTTTTGCTCGCTCGGTGAGAACAGCGCTATCCTTTTTTTTTTACCAGTGCCTACCATCATTTACCTTTTCTTGACGCTGAACTGGCAAGGCTGGCAGATGAGAGTAACACTGTCAACGATGCCAAGAATATTAAAACTGTTTGACCATATCAACCCACATTCAAACCAAAGTTATGGAAATATTTATTACAGGAGAATGTATTGTAAACGACTTTATTTACGAGGGCTCAATATTGAACACATTTAGGAATATGCTGATCCCGGGTATATTTCACGGTAACAACCTTTTTGCGATTGGGAGCGATATGATATGTGTCACCATAGGGTGATATATTCACGTGATAACAGATTTGCATAACTTTTCTTAAATTGTGAAATTCGCGAAATAAAGGCTTCGGGAAGATTAAGTCGTTTACACTCACATTAGAAGCACTTCGGTCACTGGGTAGAATATGCCAGAACACAAGAAAGCCACTCCTCGTGCATTTAGGAAAATAAAAGAAAGTTTGCAGCATCTGCGATCAAGAATGGAGAAGTAACCCTGAATACAGCCGTTGCTGCTGTGTGAGCGGAAAAGCAATCTCGATAGAGACCCGCTGGATTAGTGGCGTGAAAACGCACCACCGACCCTCACGACGTCTTGAAGTTGCCCAGGCAAAGAGTTGTATAGGTTGCCAGCAAGATCAGGAAGGTCCTGGAGCCTGCTCCATTCTTCTTGAATCCCAAAGAAGGTCCGGAGACGCTCCATGCAGCTGCCGCCGTGCGAGCCGCCTCTTCATGAGGCCCCAAATATTCTCAATGATATTGAAGTCCGCTCCCTTGGGCAGCCACGGCAGCTCCTGGATGCACAGCTCCTCCAGCAGTTCCCGCACCCGTTTTCGGGAGCATTGCTTTCAGCGACCCAACATCGCTTTTATAGAACATCCTATACGGGAAGAAAAGAAGGCCATCCGGAATGCTAGGAACACGTTTCATTAGATTATGAGTGCATTACTGCCTAGGTTTTCATTAATTTTCTTTTTTTTTTGTAAATACCCATTGAGAATGTTTTGAACAGTGCACTACCAAGGCAGTAAGCCTGTAAAACGTTACGTAATTATTTGGTTAAACGAAAGGCAAGAATCAAATAACGAAGCCGCGTGATATGTGCTGCGAATCTATCGCCGATATGTTCGCGGCATTTTGATCAGTCTTATTTCTTATTTTCTTACACTCCAGCGTGTATCTGCTGCTAATTAGCGCGGTTACACCGTCGATGTTTTATACTATTACAATTTTTACAAATCTGGTTGCAGCAGAACTTTTCAATTGGTTTTGGACAAACTATAGCCCTGTGCTCCGGTCTCGGGTAAAAACAAAATATACCTGGATGTATGGATGGGGCTCCTGTCCTGCTGAAATACGAAGCACCCATCAGGGAACGGGCCCTCCAGAATGAAGGGGAGTAGAACATTCTGCAGTATATCGGCGTATGCTTCTGCCGTCAGGGTCCCCCCCATTCTGTGCAAAGGCCCGAGCCCTTGATGCGTGATGGCACCCCATACGCTCACAGAGCGGCCTCCACTGGTGGCGACTTGCTGCGCATACTGCGGTTCATATCTGAGAAAAAGAAAAGGGTGTAAATTCAGTTATTTTCAGGCAGGAGTTTCAGTATTAATCCTGAGAAGCTAGTAACGTGACAAACTGCGAGAGAGTAAAGATTTTAGGAGCCAGAGCAAAGGTTCAGCCAGACACAAAGCCCTTCCTTTTCCAGATAATTTGAATAAGAGAAGGAAACAGCTGAACAAAGAGACCCGATTCCTAAAATAGGACATTCGCGATAAAATGTATGCAGAGCGACATAAACGTAGTTAGGACGTCTTATTATGGGGGTGAACGACTTAAACGAAAATTATATCTATCGTATCCTTCAATTTTTTTCAATCGGCTGCTGACACAGACTGCAAACCGAACTGGACCTGATGCATCGGTCCATAAAGAAGCGGCTGCCATCGACACGACTACCAACCTGTTGTCTTTCTGGAATCATAATTGGACTAATATAACGCAAATTTCAATATCCCTGTGTACTACTTTCCGCCGTGTTTGTGATTCACCAATATTGCTTACCGGGAGCAGACAGGCCGCCAGACACGCCGCTGCTGATCCCACTTGCTACAAAATGTAGATTCGTCAGAGAATACGACAAGCTTCCAGTCTTCCACGGTCCAGGCCAGGTGGTTCGTAGCGAACTCTAGCCGGAGGCGCTTGTGGCTCTGCGTCAAAAGCGGCCTCTGACAAGCCACACGGCTACGGAGTCCGGCTGCGTGAAGGCGCTTTCTAATGGTGGAGAGGGAGACCTGCAGACCAAGTTCTTCTCGAATTTCGGCTGCAGTCATGGACGGGTCACAGCAGACAGCAGCAATGATCCATTGGTCCTCCTCCGCCGTGGTCCTTCTTGGCCGCCCTTCACGCTCCATGTCCCGTATTCGTCCCTCTTCTCTAAATACACGACCAATGCGGGTGACAGTTCATAGGGCACATCTTATTTCGGCGGCAATGCTCCTTCTGGTCCTACCCTCTTGCACAAGGGTCAGGATACGCACCCTAGTCGCCTCATCAACCCGCGGCATCTTTGCCTCTTCTGGTGCGTTTCTTAGGTTAACAGTCGCATTTATAGCCCACATTACCACGCAGTGCTGACTTGCAGTATTTAAAAACCTAGCCGTAACCATTGGGAGAGCGGCGATTTGATCTCACGAGTCAGGATGGCTTTCCGTCAAAAACGCTGATATATAGCTCGCCCATATCTGTGTCACAAACCACTTGTTTTTAACACATTTTTTTCATTGGCTATATTTTTAGGGCTTTTGGTTAGAGCAATGCTTCCACTTGTCAAGCACCCGCTCACTGTGCGCATTCTATCAAGGCAGTGCTATCTCAAGTGGCTTGGACGCACAGCTCATAACAAGACTACTTTAAACCAATAATCAAAAATAGTTCTTGAAAAATACATGCACGATTAACAATTATAAGATCTGGCGCTGCTCTTTCAACGCCATAGAATAGGGCATGTTGATCTCAGCATAAATGAACAATCTGTTCTAAGAAAACATCAGGTGACGTTTTTACGAATATATAGACAGCTATACCTAATCAAAACCATTAATTTGTTATTATATTACGTCAGAGGTCCCGTTAAACACAAACAGTTTGACTTAATATAATAAATACAAATAATCGCCAGATCGAACAACTTAAGCGCCTATTATTCTGAACTGTGATCAAGTTCAGACTTTTTTTTACAGCTTTCAATACTTTCTCTTAATGATTGTGTGGCGATTTGAAAGATTCGCGTTTTTATAAAGAAAATACTCCCGTCTTCCACGCACATATTTGAAACAGCAAATAAAATAAATATCACTGCGAAGACTTTGTTTATTACAACGAAAAAAAGCGTCGTATCACGCGTGACTCGTCACCCTCGAAAGCAGGCCGCAGGGAAAAAAAAAAATTGCTACAAACGGTAACTATATCTCTCTCGAAGCACCCCTGCGATTTAAAAGTGTGAACGATCCGGCCACTCTCGTTCCCCGTGTTATAGCGAAATATAGCGCCGCGTGTGGCGGTTTCACCGCACCGGCCACGAATCACTTGTGTCAATCTTTTTTTACAACCGACTGTACGCCCACCTGTTTCAGCGGTGATTGGTCCGATGTCATTGACCTCGGCTGCATCGGCAGTATAAAGACAGCCTTTCTCGGCCCTGAGGGACACAGCGGCAGTAGCAGCAGGTTACGCTGGAACCTAAGCAACGTTTTTTCGCCATTGCAGGATGGTACTATTTTGCTTTGTACAAACTGATATTTATCTTTACCATCTGCTGCTGCTGCTGTTCCTGCTGTAATTCTTGCTGTTATTTGTTGCTGTGTTGCGATACTTGACAGATGCTCCAACATGGCAGATGACTCGAAAGATATCAGTCTACATTGCAGTCGAGCCTTCCCGGAAAAAGGCTCGCAAATCACATGCGTAGAGTGCCAGTACTCTTACCATATAGGCACTTGTTCTGGCGTCCCGGAAGAGTCACGTGTTGCTTCACGTAAAACCTGGCGCTGCCAGACATGTAAAGTAGCCAAATCTCGAGGCAATCAAAGCAGCAAACAAAACAGAGATCTAGATGTAGCTGCGATGCTGGTCAGCATGAACGCTAAACTAGACACCCTGTTAAACTTAAAAGAAACAGTGCATGCCATGGAACAATTACTTCAGCACATGTCGACGAAATATGATGCAGTGCCGAAGCAAATGAATGAACACGACGGGGAAATAAAAAAACTTAAAGAAAAGGGTGACGCACTTGGAAAAAACGGAACCAACAGCGGAGATCTACAGGTTAAAACAAAAAGTTCACGACCTTGAATGGAGGAGCCGCAGACAAAACCTTGAAATACACGGGATCCCCATGAGCGAACAGGAAAGCCTTTTGGCTAAGATAAATGACCTAGCAAAGCAACTGGAAGTGCCCGACTTGACAGCAGATCAAATCATGGCGATGCATCGGCTTCCCTCGCGTCCTGATAAGATACCCGGAACTTTGGTTCGCTTTTCAAATCAAGCAACTCGGGATCTGTGGCTCGAGAAACGAGGGAACTAAAAGCGAGTTCGTAGCAAAACATACATCTTGGAAAACTTGACAAACCAGGATAAAACACTTCTTTGGGAAACGAGAGAATGGGCAAAGTAAAGGGGGTACCAATACGTTTGGTACAAACATAGAAAAGTACTGGGGGGCCATGTTCGACAAATGTCTCGTTTCTCCTGAAAAGAAACGGAAGTGACGGAAGTGACGATATCGCCTCTGATTGGTTAGAGGCTCAAATGACGAACGTTCTCTCTTTCGTCAATCGAGCCTCTAGCCAATCAAACGCGATATAGTCACTTCCGTCATTTCCGTTTCTTTTTAGGAGAAACGAAACATTTGTCGAACATAGCCGCCCTGGTAAGGGAAAAGGATGGGGCACAAGCACATATGTAGTGAAAACAGTGGATGACTTGCAAGCACTTGGGTAGTTTTTAGCTGCTGGTAGTTTTTTTTTTTATTTCTTTTGCTATGAATGACAAGACTCGTTTGTTAAGAAGTGAAATCGGAATTGTTTTCAAGAACCAACCAAAGGTGCCACTTCCTTCATTCACCTAAATGTGCAATCGACACGGAATAGATTTTATGACTTAAACATATTTTTGGACGGTTTTAATTTTCTTTTTGATGTTATTATGCGCAATGAAACATGGTATAAAATACCGAAGAAGTAGATAGGCTTGAGAATTCCGAAATATTTAGTGCAAACAGAACTAATAAAGTAGGAGGCGGAGTATGTATACATGTAAAAAGAGGTCTTGAGTGCACACTTATAAGTGACTTTACAGCTATTATAAGCGATTATGAAATACCAACTTTACAACATGCAAAACCTATTTTTTCTGTTGTCTATCGCCCGCTGAGTGGTAATATCTCCTCTGTTCTTGAGTTCCTCGACGCGTATTTTAAGTTTCTTGATGAAAACAAATTGACTGTCTGTTTTGGAGGTGATTTTAACATAGACGCGCTCGCGTCCGCCTCACATAAAATTGAATTGTTGACTTTATATCAGTCATATGGACTCTTCAATGTTATTTCCCAGACTGCATTACACCCCGAAATACGGCGTTGTTGGATTTATTTTTAACAAATATTTCAGAAACGAAAATAATTGCTGGAGTGGTTAAGGAAACTATTAGTGACCACCTTCCAATATATATGCTTGCAAATGTAGACTACAGCTCCAAAAGAATATGTGATGATCAGATTGATTTTAGAAATATAGGAGCTAGAAGCCTTGATCTTTTTGAACAACAGATAAGTTCCGAAGTCTGGAGTGCCGTGCTGTCTAGGGTGTCTGCTGACGAAGCATTTCATTGTATTTGCGAAAGGTTCAAAATGATATATGGTCGCTGTTTTCCTTATGAATTGCATAGGGTTCCTCGAAAGTCTCGTAAACCCTGGGTTACACCTGAAATAAAAAAAATGATAAAAAAAACATCTCTACCACAGATTCGTGCACACTAAAGATGGTAACATCTTGGTTGCATTTAAGAAACTAGGAAATCAATTAACAAAAACTATAAGGCAGGCTAAACGCGTGTATTTCAATAATTTATTTAAATATGACGAGAGATTCGAGGTAGTATGGAAAAAAGTAAATGAATTAATAAAGCAAAGGTGGCATGCGGATAAAGTAACAGAAATAAAAATCGAAGGTATCGTCGTAAAATGAGTTGCTTTGGCCAAAAAGTTTAGTGATCATTTTGCTACACTTGTCCAGAGTGTACACTGTGCGGATGCCGTTAGGTATGTCCAGAAGGTTTCACATAGTATGTTTCTGTTTTCAACTGACGAACATGAAGTATTTCCTGTTTTTCAAAGCTTAAAAAATAGTAAGAGCTCCGATATCTATGATTTTCAAATTAAACCCATCAAGCATGTTTTGCGGTCAATTGTTTCTTGCTTAACACATGTTTTTAATCTAGCAAATGAGAACGGAACTTTCCTCCAAAAAATGCAGGTAGCACAGGGTGTGCTATATAAATCTGGAGATAAAAACAACCTCGAAAATTATAGACCAATTTCAGTTTTATCGATATTTTCTAAAGGTCTAGAGAAAATAATAGATCACAGGCAGTATAGTTTCTGCGAAAAGTTTTCTACCTTAACGCCTTGTCAATACGAATTTAGGAGGGGTTTCTCTACCGAACTTGCCTCGTTAAAACAAAAGGAATTAATTTTAAACAATATTGAAAAAAAGTTATTAACACTCGGAGTATTCATAGATTTTTCAAAGGCGTTTGACCGGATCAATCATGACACATTACTTCAAAAGCTGCATATTTATGGCATTCGTGACGTTGCTGTAGATATGATTAGAAGTTATCTTAGTTATCGATACCAGTGAGTTGAAATAAATAAAAAAAGAATCGGATCTTAGGAAACAGACTGTCGACGTACCGCAAGGGAGCATTCTGGGACCACTTCTTTTTAATCTATACATCAATGATATCGTAAATATTGATAAAAATGTAAGTCTCATAATTTTCGCTGATGATACCAGTATATTCTTTTCGGGTGATGATACTGATCAGATTATAAGTGCCGCAAATAATTTTTTGAAAAAGTTAAATGTCTGGACAAATTCAAATTCATTAAACATAAATGGCAGTAAGACAAAAGCCGTATTATTTAGATAACGAAATACAAACTGTTTCTATACGTCCATTCTTTCTCTTGGAACACACTGTATAGATATAGTTGAAAGCGTAAAAGTTCTCGGAATTATATTTAATCAAAACATGGCATGGGACGATACTGTACAACAGACATGTCAAAAAATATCAAGAGTTGTAGGTATCATCTACAAATATCGTCACATCATCCCAATTTCGGTTATGCTTCTTATATATAATTCCCTCTTCTACTCAAAATATAATTATTGCTTCTTTGTATGGGGGAATACGACCGCTACAAACGTAAAACTGATACATACTCTACAAAAAAAAGCTGTTCGTATTATATGTAATACTGAGTATAATAGTCATACTAGTTCATTATTTAGTAAATTGAATATTGTACAGATTCCTAATCAGTATTATTACAAACTTTTTCTTGCCTTGCAAAGATCTTTTTGCCAAAAAAAAATATATTCATGTCTATTTCCAACCTTAAGATGAGAGAGGTTGCCTATGAAACTAGGTATGTAGGCGCATGGTTAGTGCCTCACTCCAGAACAAACTACGGTAATCAGACGTTAAAGTATATAGTACCTCGGTTTTTAAATCGCCTGAGTGAGTTAAATGTAGAAGTTTTGAATGAAACCATAAAAAATGTATGTTCCATGTTTGTGAGAGAGTGCCCCTGTAATTTGTAAACTTCGCTAAATCTATTACTTTTCCCCCTTTCCCCCCTCCCCCATCTAATGTTGTTCATTTTTTTATATAAGTGTGATTGTGAAAAAAACATTATGTGTATGTACATGCTGTCCTCTTTCGCTGCTGTGGAGAGGCAGAGGCTCGTCAAGCAACAACTGAGTTGCTTTTTTCTCTGTCTCCCCTCTCCAAACGGAGAGAAATAAAGAGTTTGAGCATGGTCGTTACTTTCCGGCCTTGCACCCGCTGAAACGGTGTTACTCCTGTGGTCTTATGCACGGCCGTGTTGTAAGCGAACGTGACGTAGGGTAACACCTCGTCACACGTCTTGCGCTCTACGTCGACATACATCGAGATCATGTCGCCAATAGCTTCGTTTAGCCGTTCAGTTAGTCCATTTGTCTGCGGATGGTACGCAGTTGTTTGACGGTGGCTGGTGATACTGAGACGAAGGATCTGATCCACTGTCTGTAATGATCCGCTGTCTGTAATCATAACTTCACGGGCGCCGTGCCGGAGGACGACGGACTCGACGAAACACTTGGCGACTTCAAGAGCCGTACCTGCCGTACCTGATGGAAGGGCTTTCGCCTCGGCGTACCATGTGAGATAATCGATCGCCATGATTATCTATCGGTTTCTTCGCGTCGATGGTGGGAACGGTCCCAGTAAATCTATTCCGATTTGCTGTATTGGGGCACACGGCGGCGCAATAGGCTGAAGAAGTCCTGCCGGTCTCGTCGGTGGTCTCTTCCGTCGTGGAAATTCGTGGCAAGATCGGGTGTGGTGATGAACTGTCTTCGCAAGCCTGGGCCAGTAGCACTTCTTGCGTATCCTGGCCAGAGTCCTGCTGTAGCCAAGGTGTCTCGCCATCGCGTCATACGCGGCAGGCTTGAAATAATTATTCTCTAAGACTGGAATGAATCACCAACAGCCACGCCGTGTTGTTGTCGTTGAAGTTCTCCTTGTAGAGCGCGCCTTGTCGGATTGAGAATGTTGGCAGTGTTCGTATGAAAACGCGGGGAAGAGCACTTTCTTGTCCCTTTAAGTGCTCGATGAGTCCTCGCAGTTCAGTATCATCTCTAGGGAGGGCTGCCATGTCACTGACATCTAGTGCGCCGATGAAACACTCGTATTCGTCGTCTTCCGTGCAGGGAGGACCGGCCTCGACGGGGGCCCTTGGCAGACAATCGGCATCACTTTGCTTTCGGCCGAACTTGTACACCACGGTCATGTCAAACTCCTGCAGTCGAAGACTCCACTGGGCGAGGCGCTTGAGAGGTCCTTCAGATTCGCGAGCCAGCACAGCGAGTGGTGGTCCGTAATCACTAGGAACGGACTTCCGTACAAGTACGAGCGAAACTTGGGGATGGCCCAGACGACGGCGGGGCATTCTTTCTCCGTCGTAGAGCAATGATTCTCCGCCTTGGACAGTGTACGGCTTGCTTAGGCAATAACCCACTCTGTTCCCTCGTGTATTTGGACCAGCACCACGCCAAGCCCCGTGTTACTTGCGTCCGAGTGAATTTCTGTTTGTGCCTGCTGGTCGAAATGGAAGTGGACGGAGGTGTTTGATGTCTTCATTTAAGCTCGTCGAACACATGGCGGTGCTGTTCTGTCCACTGAGACTTTACGGCGCCTTTTGTAAGACATGTCAGTGGCGCAAAAAACTTAAAAAATCTCGAACAAAGCGCCTGTAGTAGGCACAGAGGCCTAGGAATCTTCTTACGACCTTTTTGTCCGACGGCGGGGAAAATGGGGGTACGGCGCGAGTCTTCTCGGGGTCAGGACGAACACCTTCGCTGTTCGCTACGTGGCTTAGAAACTTTAGCTCACCATAGGCGAACCAACATTTCGTTGGCCTGATAGTTAGTCCAGCGGCATTGATGTCTTGAAGCACGGCACGGAGTCGTCGTAAATGCTCGTCGAAGTTTCTGGAGAACACTACAACGTCGGCGAGGTAGACAAGACAGCTCTGCCATTTTAAGCCTGCTAGCACGGTGTCCATGATACGCTGAAAAGTCGCCGGCTCTTTACATAGCCCGAAGGGCATCACTTTAAATTCGTACATTCCGTCGGACGTGACGAAGACAGTTTCCTCCCGGTCCCGTTCGTGACCCTCGATCTGCCAGTAGCCACTCTTCAAGTCCATCAAAGAAGAGTATCGGGAGTGACGAAGACGGTTTATAGTATAGTCGATGCGGGGGAGCGGACACACGTCTTTCTTTGTCACAGCATTGAGTCGAAGATAGTTTACACAGAATCTCAAGGTACCGTCCTTCTTCTTTACGACCCCAACAGGTGAAATCCATGGAAGCTTGACGGCTGAATCATGTCATCATCGAGCATTTCTTGACCCTGTTTTTAGATGACCTCCCGCTCTTTCAAAGAGACACGGTACGGTGACTGGTAAACTGGGTGCACGTCGCTGTCGGTAAAAATGCGATGTTTCACCCCTGGTGTTTGGCAAACTTTCGACGACGTGGCAAAACAGTCACTGTATTGAGCAAAAAGATCAACTAGTTGCGGGTGTTTTGGAACTGGCAGTTCGGCGCTCGATGTCGAGCGGCGGCGGCGACGTGCTCTTGTGCTGTAATGACGAGGTTTTTCAAGATTGCGCTGACAACGGCTGGCGCTTGAAACTCCTCGACGTGGCCCACGGTAGTACCCTTCGTTAGGTGCTGCGGCTCCTCTCGAAAGTTTGTCACGAGAATAGTTATATGTCCTTCTTCGAGATCCGTTACGCCTGGTACGACTCCAATTCCCTTTAATGAGCAGTTGGACGCTGCCTTTCAAAAAAGCTTCACCGCACATGGCGACGTTGGTTATGACGGTTACAAAATCACTCGAACGCGGCGGCAGGTTCCGCCGCGTTCGCGACCTCCGGCCATGGTGCGGCGTTCGCCGTACCATGGCCGGGGATCGTTTGCCGCAAACCCTCGTAGGCCCATTTGGCGGTATGGGCACCTCCGGTAGACGTGGTCAGCCTCACCACAGTGGCAGAAAAGTGGTCGTAGGTCAGTCGTGCGGCAGACTTCAGTCGACCTTGGGACTGTTTTTGGGGACGGCTGTACTGGACCCGGTCTTCCTGGCGTCGCCTATACGCGTCGTTTGGAACTCTCGACGAGAAGGCCAGGCGTATTGGCGGGCAGTCGGTCGCGGCCGTCGCGCCATTGAAGCGTAGGTTACCAACTGTTATTTGGGTTCAACGACGTCGACAGGAGCCTCCGGGTGAAAGGCTCGCTGCACTTTTTGAACGAGCTGAGTGAGAGTGAGCGCAGCTGGTCAATCTGCTGCCGGCACCAGCTTCCTAAGCTCCTCGTGGGCATTGTCGCTGACAATCTCACGGATCGCAGAGACGTCAGAGCTGCGGGAACCGAAGCTGCAGTTTCACGGGGCAATTATAGTGGCGCCGGAAAACCGCTGGTAATGGTTCGCCCTCGCTAGAAGCGCCCTTTACATGCTGGATCACTCTTAGACGAAGCTTTCCACTGTCGTCGGAGGAATGCAAACAAGGCCGCCGGAAATGTCATGAATGACACCTCGCATGAGTGCCCGCAGCATATTTTCACCGGTGGCCTGCGGGTCGGCGTGGGCGGACGGGCCGAGGACGTCCTCAGTGAAACTGGGGACGCCTTCCATGGATTCCTGGTTCCTTCCTCAAAGCAGGTGTTCAGTCGCTCCCGTCAGTGCTAACTGACAAATGTTTTCTTCAGCTGGTTCTTACAAACGTCCCACGTGGTCAAGGTGACTTCGAGATTTTCGTATCATTGCCTTTCTGTTCTTTCCACCAAGACGTAGATGTTCTGGAGGCGTTGCTCATCTTCTACGTACTCGTAGATTTCATCGCGAAATGGCGTCGGCACAGCACACGGGAAACCACAGGCAAGAATATGTAGGACGACGCTGCTGGAGGTTCATTCGTCTGCTGGGCCGTGGAGCTAATCGTCGGCTTCGATAGCTTCTTCCTCGGAGACGCTGGCGTGCCCGGGGACCTGTCTCTTCTACAAAAGGTCGACTTGGAGTGGGACTTGCCGAACGGGTCCTCGTATGGGTACGGTTAAGAAACATAGGGTGCGTACCCCGCACCTCCACCAGGATGTTACGGGTGGTGACCAAAAAAACAATAAATAAACTAAAAGAAATAAACGTTTAATGCGCAGAACTTAAGCCCAAAACAAAAATAAAAAAGGCTTTCGTCGCAGGCTTTGAAGTCGGCGCAGTAACAGGATCGAGCGCTGGCGAAGAACTGACTGCCGCTCGCCACGCGGAGACCCTTATGTACAGGCGCGGGCGTCCGGGACAGTCGGCGTAGAAGGTTCTGTGTGTAGAACATTTGGACTTCGAATAAACAAGAATGTTCTCGAATTCACTAGAACGCGACATTTACAGAAAGAAGAAAAAGGCAAGTCCGCTCCAAGGCATCGAGCCTCGAGCCTTTTTCGTACGAGCCAGGGACGATAACCGTTCTGCCATGGGTGGGCTTGGTCAGAGACTCGCGTGGAAATTTTATTGAGAGGCGCGGTAATTAGTTGAGAAGAAAAGCAAACTTTGAACACACCCCAACAGGAACGGCCAAAGGGGTAATGGTAGAGTGCCGGTGACAGAGGGGCAGTGGCGAACACAAACACCGGCGTTCGGCGTGGGGACGCGTTTGAACGGGGAGCAGAGACGAAGGCAGCTCGCTTTGAGTCCACCCACTTATCGTTCCAAGCAGAGTTCGGTGCTTCGACATCCCAGCCCGGTCTCGTCTCTTCTCCCTCAGTTTTGGTCTATATAACTAACATAAGAAAATGATAAAATGAAAGCCGTTTACAACTCCCTGTAACGCCGAATTAGAGCTCAGCTCTTGAGGAGGAGAAGGGGAAGGTACGGAAAGGAGGCTATGCCCCTCCTCCTCTCCTGCTCGCCTTCATTTAGGGGAAAATTTTCCGCTAAATTTTGTGTGGAAATTTTTCCGCTAAATATAGCAGGCAAATTTTTCCGTTAAATTTAGCAGGGAAATTTTTTCCGCCAGATTTAGCGGGGAAATTTTCCGCTAGATTTAGCAGGAAACTTTTTCCGCTAAATTTAGCGGGAAAATTTTCCGCTAGATTTAGCAAGGAAATTTTTCCGCTAGATTTAGCCGGGAAATTTGTCCGCTAAATTTAGCGGGGAAACTTTTCTGCTAAATTTAGCGGGGAAATTTATTCATAATGCACCGCGCGGTTACGCCGACGACGACGCCGACGGCCACGCCGACGCCGACGCCGCTCAAGCTGGAAACGGGCGCCTAAGAGCTGCGCTCTAAAAAGATAACTTAAAAGTTTGCCGCTACCCCAAGGAATTGCAGCGGACACACATTCTGTGTACACAAACTTTATCCCTCGGTCAGAGATAAATTTTGTTTTAATCACCCAGACTAGCTATTATTTTTTTTTTTTTACCTTTACTCTTTTCCGCACTCTTTTTGGGGTCACTGAATTCGTAACGACACTGAAAGGCTGGCTTCCGGGTCGAGCGCGTAGTTTAGAAAAACATGCATATTGCACGTTTGTTCCGTGCGGCTGCGAACTTCGAGAGAATTAATTTGACACCAAACATTTTATCATCAGTTCAGCGGCTGCGCTCCCTTGCAACCAAACTTAAGTGTCTGAACCAGCGTCTAGTGATGAATCGAGGAAGGTTTTGCCCGGAGTAATATTTCTTCGCATCTTTATGTCGACTTCGCTGCCCCTCAATTTGTGAAGCGGTCAAGAAATTTTGACAGTGCGGCGCACATTCTTCAGCCGAGCAGATTATTTTAGGAAATTCCCTCCGCAACTTCACCTCTACGTCTTATACATTCCCAGTTATGCGCTAAAATACCGGCGACTGGGGTGCCTTTATAAAGAGGCTAGGAAATAACCCCTCCTTTACTTAAGTGGTTTAATGTCGCACTAAAACTGACGCATTAGTTTCAAAACAATACATTAAAAGGAACAAGCTTTGCCAATGTCAATCGAAGGGCCAACAGCGATCGTACACGTAATGAATAATGGTCCAAACAATGAAAAAGTGTTTCTGTCTATCTTGTTTTACTTTTTTGCCGTAATGTACGAATATTACGTGAGGGTGCGAAGCTCACCGGCTCTTTTGTCCCGCAGAGGACGCGTCAGTGTCGGAGTTTCCCCGGTTGACGCTGATGGAGAACCTCGTACCGGACCAAGTGCTGGTGGAGATGAACGGGCGCCCCGGCGGGCCGGTGTTCCTGGTGCATCCCATCGAGGGACACGTGGGGGCCCTCTACGAGCTGGCCCGGCAGCTGCCCGTGCGGGCCATCGGGCTCCAGCGCACATCCGACGTCCCCGCAGGCAGCATAGAGGAGCTGGCCGCCACCTACCTCCAGGTGCGCTCGCACGGCCCGCTCTCCCGCCGGCCGGCAGGCGCGTGGCGTCGCGCGGGACGTCGACACAATGAGCGCGGGGCACTGCCCAAAACCTTAGTCACGGTCACGCTCCTACGGTGCTATCCTCTTATATAACGATATCACGTAGAACGATGTACCGCATATAACATTCGGTACTAGAGAAACAATCAGTTTCTATTCTAGATACGACGATAATCGGTTATAAGGATTGAATTTTCAGGTTTTCTCCTTATCGTTATAAGTAGAGCTTCTTGGTCAGTAGCGTTTTGTACAAGTACACTTGGGTTCCACTTATGGAGAAAATAGGGCAGTCGTACGACTCATTCGGGCTTTGCCACCAGGTGTCTGCCCATAAGCCTTGCGATAGTACAAACTCGGATATTCCATACGCCTGATTAATTCTAAGAAATTAAAAGAAATATATTGGTTGTCCGGTTCTTTTTAAGGAATTCATAAGCCGCTTTTTCAAACGGAGTTTTCGTGTAATTAATAATTTTTGTCCCCGTGGCCCTGCAGAGCGGCAACACCCGCGGAGGTTGCTTTTTCGCGTGTTGCTTCTCCGCAGTTCACGGGTGCTCGGGGAGTAGCGCACTCAACGGGGCTCAACCGGGGCACACGTGACGTGAGCTATGAAAACGGGTTCTAGGCGGAAATTTCTACAGCAACTTGCACGGACGCTGTGACGTGTCAGCATGGCATAGGTCCACGTCGCAGCGTCCGCGCAAGTTGCTCTGAAAACTGTCGCGAGGTGCCCATTTTCATCCCTCGTGTGTCCCCTTCTTAATAAGTCACATTAGACAACTTCTTGACCCAATAAACAAACCTAATTTTGATTTGAGTTGTCGTGTGCTGTCTAAGCAGTCCACGATGAACAAACTTTTTGTGCGATAAATAAAGGTACGTCATACATTTCAGAAATGTTTAATGTGTGCGCATCCGCTTATGATCAGTAGGCCTTTTCAGAGGAAATCATCAGTTATCTGCTTGTACGTGTAGCCATTCATGTGGCAAATCTTAATTTTATCTTGCCTCATGAATTTAGATTAATTTCTGATAATTCAAATTTCCAATAAATCAAACAAAATTCTTGGCTTCCTGGAGTTTGACATAATGCGTCTGCCAGTAGTCTCGTCTCCGTGGCCTCACGTGGCCCTGCCCCTTTGTGCAGCGGCTGGTGGAGGTGCAGCCCCAGGGGCCATATCACATTGTGGGCTACTCGTTTGGGGCCACGGTGGCCTTCGAGATGGCGGTGCAGCTGCAGAGGGCGGGGGCCCCCGTGGGAAGCCTGGTGCTCCTCGACGGGGCTCCCCAATACATCGGGGCGCACACGATGCACCACCGTAGCCGCTTCACCAACGCCAACGAGGAGGAGGCCTTCTTCCTCTGCGCCTTCCTCATTCAGTATCTCGACATCGACTTCCTCCAGGTGGGCGCCCCTTGCCAGCTCTTGGAGGACAAAGCTGGAGCTACACTACCCTACCTTAGCCTTAAGCTAACCTAACCTAGGGTGCCTACATGTTTCCGCCGCTCCGCTGTTTAGGGTGGCGACAACGTTTGTGATACCTGTTGCCGACAAACCAGTGTTGCCTACCTCGTTACCATGGCAACCTCCGCTGTTTTCGTCGACCATTTTGTCACACTCGCCGGTCGTGCGCTCGCACCACGCCGCTAATCCTCGTTAGGGCTAGGGAGCGCCCACCGCTCTCGTTCCGACGGCAAGGTTTCGGCGTCAGTGCCGGTCAGTTGCGTTCCATTTTGTCGCGGGAACTCGTGTTTCGTTAAAAACAACGCACACTTCCTGCTCGCAACTTCAAAATATGAAACACCCGAATAAAGAGAGCGACAGCCACCACGACCGCCATCCCGCTGAGCCTTCGACTCCTCTTATGAACGGAAACGGAAGTGGCCTCACAGTGTTGCCGGGGTTTCGAGACTACGGAAACTCAACGTTGTCTACGTTTAGCGAAATAAGAAGTGGGAAAAAATGGCGGTGGGAGAGGATCTGGGAAAGGGTAACAAGAAGTTGGCGCCACCCTAAAGCGCAGCGGAAACATGTAGGCACCCTAACCTAACCCTTATCTGAACAAGAATGCCTGTAACGTTCTTTGACTGGCGTGTTTAGGGACTCTTCGAAAGTGGTCCCTCTATTTCCGCCCGATGATGTCGTGAAAGTATCCTGCTGTCACTTGCCGCGATCCTGGGTGCGGCACGGCAGTGGAGATAGATGCGGCAGACGCCCGTCGTGCTGCAGGCCGCTCTGCAGAGAGAGAGCCTTTGGAAACCGAAGCAGATGTGTGATGGTTTGCCGCGTTAGTGGCAACATACACATCCGCTCGTTGTTTTCGGCAATAGTTTACGATCAACCGCCAGGAGCGCGACACACGGGCTCCTGACGCATTTATTGCCACTTTCGAACCACTTTTGATGCGCGAAGTCGAAGATGATTTTGAGGCACTGTACCTGAACCTAACTTTCAGCCTTTTCTTTCTGCCCTAATCTTCCCGTCCCTCCTAAGGCCACTATCCGTCCTTCAAAGGGCCATCTAGAGGCCATGATTTGGCGCTATTTAGAGTAAAGCACCATATAAATGCTGCTCTTTAAAACCTGTATATCCTAGCACACACTGTAGTTACCATAACAGTCAACTCCACAACTGTGGCACTTCGAACGACGGGAGGTGAACCTTTGGGGGATAGAGGGACTACCGGATGTGCAAGCAGTGTCTATGGTCGTCTGCGTCTGCTTTCGCTGGTAACCTTGACAATAGTGTAAACCTTATTTGTTACGGAAAGAGAACTCTACCTCAAAGTTTCGCGAAGTAAATCCACTACGAAACTGCGCCTTCATTGAGGGACAGGAGGAAGAGTGGGAGCCTCCAGAGTGCGGTTTTGCGAGTTCAGCACACTATTCTGCCCATGCATCAAAAGTGGTCCCGAAACGGCAGCAGGTGACGTCACAAAAGCCGGAGTGTCGCGCTGCCGGATGTCGTGATGCTGGCAGTTGGACGTAGGAGTCCTTTCATAAAGCACGAGACTGAGACCGACTCCCGGTTGTCACAGCTTTCGTGGATTTTCAAGCTGGAGGGCGACCCGCGCCGGAACGGGCGTCTGCCTCCTCCCCCTCCGCTGCCATGACACTTCCAGAATCGTGGCCAGCGACAGCGGAACATTTTTAGGACGTCATCGGGCGGAAATCGAGGGACTGCTTTGTTGGATGCGCCAGAGGCGCACTCGTCCGATACGCATACCAGGCACCGTAGAGAAAGATCTCGTGGAGAGGAGCGTTTTGTGCCACGTTTCCTACGTGCGGTCGCAGGTGAGGCGGCAGATGGTGCAGTACCCGACGTGGGAGGCGAAGCAGGAGGCGGCCACAGACCTGCTGCTGGCGGGCATTCCCGACGTGCGCCCCAGCCGGGAGGACGTGGCCCTGGCCACGAGCGCCTTCTATGACTTCCTCAGGGCCGGCAGCGCATACGCCCCCACGGCAAAGTTCCGGGGGGAAGTCACCCTGGTCAAGCCCTCCAGGCCCCGCAAGATGGCCATGCAGCTGCCCCCCGACTACTGCCTCTCGGAGGTGAGTGGCGTTCGCCACCGGGTCCCGCCCAATTTAGGGGTCTGCGCGCGGTCGCGCCTTAAAGGGGCACTGACACCCCAAAGGTCGTATTTTTTTTTATTGTGTAAAACGACGCAAGTTGTAGTCATAGACACGCAAAAAAAAAACCGCATCGCGAAAAAAATTTCCCCGCGCGCGCGCGCGCCTTTTTATTTTTGGCGTTTAAATCTCCCGCCGCTACCTCCTTGCTTATTTTGATCGGTGACGTCAAAAATTAGGAAATTTAGAAGCTTTGTAGGCGACATTTCTACAACATTTAATAAAGGCAATCGTAAAACATGTTTTTTAACGCATTTGCGAACGCACTACGGCCCCTCTTTTTGAAATACCAAAAATCAGAGTTCGGTGAGATGTCCCTTCCTAGATTTGTGTCCTCCCTCAGAAAACTTGGCGGCGCTCAAGCAGATCGGCGAGTCGGGGAAGAAACCGGTTTTTTCCCGCGCCGGCTCCCTCGTATCCCGCCAGCTCGTTTCCTCCTCGCATCGGGTCAGCGGAGGTCCGAGAGAAAGTCGAGTCGCAGGAGACCGCAAAATTTGACTGACTGCACAGGCGGGGATCGCGCGGGAACTTCAAATTCGGCATTTGGAAATTGTTTTTTTAATTCACAAATACTGAATTCCCAAGTTTCGAATTTGGAGGGTGATGTCCCGGCACCGTTTTCAATCGTTTCGGATAATAAAAAAAAAATATGATTTTGATGTGTCAGTGCCCCTTTCAAGGCCGACGACCGGCCAGAAAGGAGGAAACTCGATTCCTTCTCTTCATTCGAGGAGGGGGACACCCTCCTTTCAGAGGGAGGGGGGGGGGGAGGGGGTAGTTCAGACGCGTACCCGCTCCTGTGGGGAGAGGAGTGGAAAAGTGTGCGAGAGAGAATGGAGATAAGGAAACTGGGAACCGGTCTTCTTTCTCGGCAGAAGAATGTTCTCCAGGTCGGCCTTTAAGCCGCAGCCGCGTTGCTCATACATGGTACAAAAGGCACGGTGTTCGCTACAGACGCGATCACAGAATTACCTGCAGAGACGTCGAAGTGTATCGTGTCGGCACCGTAGTACAAGGAAGAAGACACTGTCTGCAGCAGACTGTCTTTTGTACATTAGCAGTTGGACCGCCGTGTCAAGGCTCCTTCATACACTTGCGAGTGCTTGCAACCCAGTGCGTTGCAACCCTTTGCGATCCCTTACGACGACACACTGCTGCCAATAGCTGTGGATCACTCGCGATATTCGTATACTTGCCGTTTTTGCGCGTATTTTTGTTTCACTATTACTTTGAAAAACTTTTGAAAATTTTATAAACAACCATTTCTCGTAGTACGCACGTTTGATACTGCAAATACTGCAAAAGCTTCGATCTCGTAAAATGCAGTTCCAGGGTTGCCTCATGGATGGAACCAGCGTGCCAGTGTATTTTCTGGTCCTGAGATATCGCGAGAGGTCGTAAACCAGTCGGTCGTAAGCAGTCGCAAGCGTGTGAAGCAGCCTTTAAGTTGAAAGTCCAAGGTAGCGGCACTAAGGACCGAGCGAGTGCCTACCCAAAATTTGGTGGTGATCTTGAAAACAATTTACGCTAGCTCGATCATGCTGACAAAGACCCGGACAGAGGATCTGTTGACATGCCATATGCATAAAGCAGGTGGGTTGTACACGCTGTCTGTGTGTGATTAAGGGGGGGGGGGGGAGCTGGTGCGTTTAGAACTAGCTCTACCACTGTTCCAAAGCCTTCAATGTGTGACACATTCAACTTAATATCGTTATCTGGTTATAATCGTCGGGAAGTTGAGCATGTCGGTGAAATAATCGCGGACTAACGATAGATACGCAGAGTCTGGTTGGCCATGTCTCGCGTGTTTGCCGTTTCTGCGCCCCCTTTCTTCTGCCCGTAACATCCGAGCACGGTCGTTCCCCGGGTATAAATGAATTGGATAAAGAACCGGGCATGCCAGATTCCAGCGCAACGATGGAGTCCTAACCACCCCAATGGAAGGGTATAACGTGCCAGAGTTGTGCCTATACACCATCCATTCCTAAGTTGACATTGGGGCGAGACCTACGTGCTCGCAGAACCAAAATCGCAGTGATGGAAGCGGCATTTGACTTTTTGTAGCTTGTTCTGTAGCTGCCACCGATGCTGAAGCAGATGCTAACATCTGTTAGCACGTCTCTTAAGGCTAAAAAGTAATTGCATCTCTAATTAGAGTGTTCCTCCTTGATACTGGAGCATATTACTTATAACATTTTGTGATAAAAATAGATGGGGTGCAAAAGTAATGCAGTCTTCTTTCAGAAACAACGCTCTGTTCAGGGTAGGTTTTATTTACAATGAGTACTAAAAAAGGTTGAAAACTCAACTGTAGTGCAACACTTCATTGCAATAAAACCTTTATTTAGCCTGTAAATATAATTTCTGTAAAAGTGTCCCGTAATTTGTGTCTCCTAAATTTAATGAACCTACCAAACTAAACCCTTATATAAAAAATACTGCCAAAACAATTATTCACAAATATTGTAAAAGCCTACTCTCGGTTCAGTTTTTTTTTTCTTTTTTTTTACTTTAATATTGTGGATCAATTTACAATTAGGAGGACTCAGGTGGGCCTGATTCGTCCACCTGATTATGGAGCCTAGTCCGGAATAATCTGGAGTATAATTTGCGTGCCAATCGCGCTAACCCAGGCACTTTCCCAAGTCAGCCGCTGCTCCTAGCACTCCGGTGAAAAGTGGTGAAGATCGACGCACGCACGCTGGTGAGAGATGAAGGTGGACGTGAGTGGCACCAGTGCCACTGTACTCAGCAGTCACGGCACGAATGCATGTGGCAGATGTAGTAATCGAGCGACCTTGTCAGGAGTACACGACCCTGGTTCTGTCTTATCACAGCAGCCGCAATCCTAACATTTTGCAATGTTTTCTCGGACGTTTTAGTTCCCGACATCGTCTGCAAATTTAGAGTCAATGTCTTCGATAAACCGGCCAGAGCGCTTGATGCGCCCCATCAATGGATCAGGCCGGTTGATTTGCAGCATCAAAGCGCGACATTGTGGCATTCGTCATCTCCTTGTACGTGTTCTTTCATCGGCTAAGCCAATCAAGTGCAGCGAATGTCCCGCGACTTGCACTTTTCTTTAACTTTCAAAATATTAGGGACGACCAATAACAACCTATTAATTTTCTTGCTTTAAACCAATCCCGGCGCAGGTGTGGCACAATTTCCCTTTCCGCTCTCCTTTCGTCCCCCAGATCATCTCTCTGTGCGTGAATATGGGCGGGTGATCGCGTGGTGAAAGATAAGCGTGCGATAGGTCCAACGAGCACGCAGCTCCCACCGCACTATCAGCTGAGAGGTGAATGAAGTATGGTGAATGTGGCTGAATTGGGGGAAGCTGTAATATATTTGAATACTGCGAGGAAACGACTCTGGGCCATCATCGTTGAAGTTGTCCGAGGACACTCTCTCCTAATCCAGGGTTGTCGACACGTTCTTTCTAAGGGCCAATTGTTTCCTCGCATTGGCTAAAGGTCCTTCGTTTTTCTCGCAGTGCTGCGAGGGCAAGGTTCACATCCACGTGGTGGAGGGACTCCACGAAAACTTTATCCTGGGCAAGGGGGCGCTGGAGTGTGCCACCCTGGTTGCCCAAAAAGTTGGCACGGTGTAGCTCGGCCTACCCATTCCAGAGAAGCGGCATCCCCAGGCTGCTGCCGTGCAAAGGTCCTCACTGCCGCGTGGCTGGTTTCGTCGTGTTAACCCTCCGGTGCTTCCCCCTCCTTTTTTTACAGCAGACAGACAACGCGAACTCCATTTTCGCCACCTCTGTGAATTATGTGGACTCTTATTGTAGTTTTGTTTATTTTGTTGCCCCCAATAAAGGGCTATAGAATCGCGGAATGTGTGTGGCCTGATGGGACTCGCAGTGCATATCCCCCACCTCGAAACAAACCGGCGTAAAAACACACCCGAGATCATGGAACGTTTGAGTTCGTTACGAGTCCATCCCATCACAATGTGGACGTGGATGCTTTATGCAGGCGTGGGCGCAACCGCTTTCCTCCCCGACCTCCTCTCTTACTGGGACTAGCACAGCTTGTGTGAAGCCAGTGTCTTGGAATGATCAGTACGGCCTTATGTATTGAACATTATCAATGTTGTGGTGTCATACAGACACAAAACGTGTTGTTGAATGGGGACATATAAACGGCGTTGAATGAACGACGAAACGATTTTGAAATCGAATTTCATCTACCGCACGTTGTAAAAGGAGTGAAAAAAAACGAAACACAAAAATGAAGAGCCAAAAATGTTTTTCGCCATCGAACCTTTAAAATGAAAGCAAACTTTTTCATATCAGATCAAACCGCCATGATTGAACAGCTCCATGCGAACATAAATTCAACCGAACAATACAGTAGAAGATGCAACATGGAGATTCACGGTATTCCGTTCACGAGAAACGAAGATCTGAGGGCCACCATGCAGGACCTCGCAGAGAAACTGGACATCGGGAGCCATACCCCTGCCGATGTGGTAGCCTGCCACCGCCTGCGTTCGCGGCGCGAAGGGGAAGCCCCGATTCTGGTTCAATTCGCGTCAGTCTCAGTAAAAGAACTATGGATGGGTGCTCGCAAGAAGTTAGTCACGCTCCCTCGATCCGAACACCAACATAAAATATACCTTAACGACAACCTAACTCGGTCAAACAAAGAACTCTTCTGGCAAGCTCGAACCAAGGGCAGAGAGAAATCTTACCGATTTGTATGGGTTAAGAACGGTACTATTTTTGCTAAGAAGGACGAGAGCTCTTCACCGGTGCGTATCGCTAGCGCTAGGGATCTAGAAAGAATAATTTAGAAATGGAGAGTACTGTAATAAATTCCAATTTTTCATCGTTTCTCGACACCTTTCCTCCTAGTGCTGGCGCGCTTACGGTCCTTCACGTGAATATCAGAAGCATTAAAAATATTGGGACGAATTCCAGCTCATTGTTGGTGCACTTGAGACCGCTGTCGATGTTTTCGTTCTAACAGAAATAAGCGTTCGGGACGTGGGAGTCGCCCTAGGCCAATTTTCTTTACCTGGTTTTGAGACTTTTTTTCTAACTCGTAACGATTCTAGAGGTGGGGGAATAGCAGTTTATGTTAAAAATACATGGTCAACAGTTACATTACAAATTCCTTTCAACTGTGCAGAGTGTCTCTCGTTAAAACTTTGTAATAACAGCTTTGTAGTATCTCTTTTAGCACTTTATAGACCGCCCTCAGAAAGCGTACGTAATTTTTTAGATGAGTTAGACACGAATTTAAAAATATAGTGCCTACTCATAAGCTCTGTATAGTAGGTGACATCAACATCGACCTTCTTAAACCTTCGAAATCTAGTGTTTGTGATTATTTAAATATCCTTTCAACTATGGTATTGAAAGTACAATTCAGGCACCTACCAGGGAGGAGTATTTATCTGATAATTTAGTTATCTCCTGTTTAGATCATATCAATATTAGAAACTTAGGTGCTCCTAATAGATCCACCGTTATTACACAAAAGTTGGCAGACCACTATTTGTTGCCTGTCGTCTCAGCTTTGATGTCATTTCTGAACCAGTAGAACATTCACAAGTAACAGTCATTGATTCACGTCACTTCGATAGACTAATTTCTGCCTATAACTGGGATATGCTCATTGAAAATTGCAACTATGATGATGCCTACTCAAAGCTGGTCGATATTCTTTCAAACTTTAAGACCATGAGCACAAAACCATTAATATAAAAAAACGAAGAAAGAATCGGCCATGGGTAACTACTGACGTCCTTCCGCCATCAAAGAGAAAGATGTTTTATTGGCGCGGTGTCGTCGTTTTCCAGATAATAAAGAATTGAGATTGCAATATCAAAGTCAACGGAATCGTGTCAACGCCCTTATCCGTTCCAGAAAACGTCAGCATTTCCACGAAAAGTTTTATCGCTCTCGTTTCGACGCTTCTAAGACTTGGGCCCTCATAAATGAAGTAAAAGGATGCTCTGCTGGTTCTATTGATGACACAATAAAAAAACATTTTAAATCTGATATGACATCGATTGCTGACAGTTTTAATCGCTTCTTCGCTTCGGTTTCGGGCGTATCGCATGATGAAGCCATTTCACCCATTAATCTGGAACCTTCATGTTCAGCATCTGCATTTCTGCCGAACATGACTATGGAAGACCTACGTACGATATTCTTTAATTTCAAGCCAAATAAAGCACCCGGCTCGGACAGTATCCGCGTTGGCGATATTCGGCGCAATTTTGAGGCCTTGGGCAATGTTTTATTATACATACTGAACGGGTGTATAAGCTCCGGAGTTATCCCTGTTGGTTTCAAAAATGCGATCGTTAGGCCACTTTACAAGGGCGGTAAGCGTGATGACGTCGAAAGTTATAGGCCCATATCTATTCTTCCGTGCCTGTCCTTGGCACTGGAAAAGCATATATTAAATACAATGACTGCGTTTCTTGAAAAGTTTAGTTTGTTATCACCATCCCAATACGGCTTTATCACGGGGCGTGGCACCCAATCACTCCTTGAGGAACTCGTGGACACGTTAAACACAACTCTCGAGAAAAATAAGTTTGCCTGCGCACTCTTCCTAGACGTCTCCAAAGCATTCGACTCTATTAGTCATAAAATACTACTGAAAAAAATTTACGACTATGGTTTTAGGGGACCATTTTTCATATTCTTAAAGATTTCTTATCATGTCGTACGCAATATGTTTCACTTAGTAACGCTCGTAGTATTAGCGTCATTTTGAAAGCCGGAGTACCTCAAGGATCTGTTTTGGCGCCATTATTGTTCAATCTATACGTGAATGACCTCGCTAAAAGTGTTGCTGGATGTGAAATCTACCAGTACGCGGACGATACGTTATTACTATCACGCCATATAGATCTATCAAATGCAATTTCTTTATTACGAGACAATGCCACTCGGGTTTTAGACTGGTTTGAAGCAAACTGTATTAAAGTAAACATTCATAAAACACAACTAATGCGTTTCAACAATTCCTTAAAGCGGAAATGCCCAGTCATTCTTTTTGTGTTCCATTCGTCCAAGTGCGCGCAGTGTACATGTACTCCGCCTGAGTTCAATCAAACAATCAAGTATCTAAGAATTTATTTTGATTGTGATTTGTCTTGGGACTCTCATCTCAGTTACATTGCCAAAAGATTGCGAAGTGTCTCATGCTTGTTATATTCTACTAAGACGTTTTTACAATTTTCCAATTCAAAGATGATAGTCAACGCGCTGGCTTACGGTTTATTGCGCTAAGGAATAACTGTTTATGCCAAATGTTCTATGCTCTGGCACAACAAGATTGATACAATTTTAAAAAGTATTCTGAAGGGAGTAGCGTACACCTCTCTGTCGACGCCAAGTGATGAGTTTGTTTGAGTCTT
>JABSTQ010003661.1:0-20640 GCA_013358835.2 Ixodes persulcatus
AACCTCAACGCCGTGCGTGTGTCCGTTTAGCGCAGGAGAGACAATTGTGAACAATAAAAAAGGCCGCTCTTGCCGGAAAATATCTACGAACCTCTTTGCCTCATGCAGCTGAACTAATAATCTGTGAGTATCTTCAAACTTTTCTCAACTACGTATCGAAGTTGATTCAGATTTCAAATTCTGTATTGCGCCGTTTATCACAAACCCTCAGTGGTAAAAAAAAAAATATATATATATATATGCAATTTTGACTTTTGAAAAATAAGCACGGAAATGAATGAGACGATTAATCGATTAAATTATCGATTAAATGTAGGTGACTAATCGGGTTATTATATTTAATCGACGGCCAGCTCTCGTACATTCAAAGGATAGACACATATGTGCCATATGTCATAGTAACAGCGGACGCTAGAGCACGTGGTGTTAAAGAGCAGAGGGATTTGCCCTGCATCCTGAAAGAGTAGCCAATTTTGTGGGAGCACTGTGTATGCTTACAAGGATGAAAACACAGAGGAACAGAGGGTCACAATCACTGCTAGCAGGTTTGTAGATTGCTGGAGAAGTGTAGAGAAGCGTGGTAATACATGCAATTGTTGAGGTAGATGATTTAACGAGAGACGAAATTTTTAGCGAACATTAAATGGGAGCTGTTTAATGTTCCTAGGCCAGATGGCGCAATCTACCGCCCGATACAAAGGGTATAGCGAATATCATTCATGCCTTCATCCGACCTATGATAGACGACACACTTCCCGGAAGTGCTCTGGTCGTCTTCAGAATGCATCGCAAGAAAAGAAAGCGGACAGAAGAGGACATCGTTGATCAGGAACGCCCAGCGTGTGTGTCGTGCCAATCAGAGGCCGGAAAAGAGAGAACAACGATTGGCTAGGAATAGAGAAGCAAGGTGGGATCGTTCGGCCACGTCCAAGAGATCAGTGAGGGAACGAAGTTCGTCTCCGTTCATTCAGCGGATTGTGGCCTTTTCAAAATGAAAGTTTCTGCACTAAGGCACCGCAGAAACAGCACGTTCTTTATGTTATCTCTTTGCTCTGGCTTTATAAAAAAAATGCTGATCAGACGTTATGCAAACTAGTGCAAACTAAGATTGGAAAACACATTAAACCACGCCGCAAATAGCAACGTGGTTTTATTAAGGATTGTGATTACGACACCATGCGACGCCGTGCGACTTAAGAAACTCCTGATTCAGCCACCATACCTATACCGGTGAACCGGTTTTATACCGAAGCTGTATACGACCCATAGGTCGGATTTCGGAAATTTTTTGGTGTCCTTGTCCTCACGAAAAAAAAAAAAAAGAAAAGACTTTTAGCGATTGAAGCGAAAAGTGTGTATCACGCATGCAGCATACAACCCTGCATTCGTTTCAATAAAGAAACAAGCACAAGACAAGCATCCGAACCAGATAAGTGATGATAAGGTGCTTCTCATAACAATGCAAAGCATGTAGCGCTCTCAGCATACGTTTCGCGGTAAAGATTACTGTTGCGCAAGCTGCCGCGGCGGCGGTAGCTTGCGACGTGGGGAGTGAAGTTGTTAGCGTTTCAAATAGAAAACGTTTTGGTACAATGCATTTATTTTCTTTAGTCAATCATTGGTACAGACCCTTTTTCTGTTGAACTGCCGCTTGCGTCCCAAGCGACTTCCGGTCGCACCGTCTTTGCAAGCCTGTTGAGCTTGCTTATGTCACCTGTGCTAGAAATCATAAATTCTACACGGACAACAAAGGTGGAGATCTAACGAGGGCCTCCGGCTGTACAATATTGCATCTTGGAGAAGGCAAGTTGGTTTACGAGAATACTATAACATTTTAACAGATCTGGGACTCCTTCGTTTTTTTGGCGTTCACCTGGAGGGTGGTTAACCTTTCCACCTACATTTCAAGCAGCCGAGTTAAAGTGGCCTTTGTTCGTTTTTTTTTTTTAACCGGAAGTTCTCTGGGAGCACCACCTGGGGCGTTTACCATGAAAAGGGTCTATAGTGCAGTGGGAAATCGTTGCAAATGATACTACAGCTTCGCTGTCCAACCACCTTCACAACGTAAACTGCAGCCCCGACTTTTTTTTCATTTTTTTTACCCGATGTTTTAATTAAGGGCCGATTTATGATCTAAAGTCAAAATTAGGCGTCGAAAAAAATCTGTATTTATCCGAAAAATAAACCTCGAAAACTCCTCCCAAATCTAAGAACAATAAGCCCCGATAACGCGAAGCCTTCGTTATAGCTTAAAGTCTATAACGTTTATTGCGCTACACTTCGAACGCGAGCACGACAGCGACACATTTTCGCATTTTACTTTTAAAGAATATTAGAGAGCACCAAACTGCACCATTTAAGTTAGTGCCCTAAAATTGTACTCTCCAACTCCCTAGAGGTTTGATGTCAGCCCTTTCATTCCAAAAAAGAACAAAACAAAAAGCGACGATTGCTTGTTTGCGCTAAGAGTGACGCGCTGTGTGGAAGAGGGAGGACAACACCCAACATTCGTGAACTGCGGGGGTTGCACCTATTGGCAATCACTGTCAAGCTATGTCGCGCATCATATTAGCTTTGCACTTCAGGCTGTTCAAACACATTCTCATCGGAGTGTGCTCGAGTGCGTGGCGAGCACTTGGAATGCGTTTAGACACACACTTGCTCACTGGTTTTTTCTATCAAGTAGCCTTGGAACACTTGCAACCTGCTATATATTTTTTGCACGTCGTATTTCTACCATTAACTTTAAATAATTGCGACAATGTTAAATAACCGATTATTTCTCACGAATAATAGCACGTATATTTTACTTCTCAAATACTGCAAAACCATGGGCGTAGGTTTACACGCATCGAAAGTGTTCTCAAAGCTAAGTGATAAATGGCGCACAGCGCACCATCTTGTTTTCTCGTAAGCGGTTAGAGGGGAGAGCGATGCGCTTAAGTACACTCAGACGCAAATGTGTTAACCAGCCGTTAGTTTTTTTTTTTGTTTTTTTTATAGAACAAAAGTTTTACGTTCGTTCTACAGAGCTGCAGTATCAAGTGCCAGTGACTGAACAGTAGAATCCAGAGACACGCGCAGGACACACAAGGGATTGGCCATGCACCTACCAAATCAATTAACCGCTACGCGCACCCTGAGCTCCGTACTGCGCGCTTCGGCGACATTTGATTATTACCGGTCTTATCGAGAATGCATTGTAACAATCCAAAATGTTGGACTATTACAGGCTAACAACCACTGCACGACCGAAACAGACATAATATGATGTCTCACACACGCTACCCGAGCTGCTCACATACCTACGTAATACCTTGCACTAGATCTCACGTGTTCTAAATTAGGGAACCAATGCGAAGGTCTCAACGGGTGGATCGAAAACCCAGTGCCCCAGGAGGCTGGACCTGCTTCAGAAGAGCTTCTGTTGTGAAACAAATCTCCAACTAATACAGTAGTTACAGCTGTGCATAGCAGTGAACTCCTCGACAAATTCGACGTCAATAAAAATTGCGGAGATCACCCTGCGCCACCGTGAAGCGAAATGTGGTGGTGTTTCGCATCACGCTTACGGTTATTGCAATCGTAGCAGCACCCATCTATTGTACGAATCGTTGAGGATTTTGCAGCTGACTTCACTCAAGTCATACCTACACCAGACGTCCGCTTTGCATCAGCGATGCCATGAGCCACCGTTCACTAACATCGTACAACTAACGTAAAAATCTTGCTAACATAGCCAAACCATGTCTCGCGCCACTGTCGCAAAAGTGTCGCTCGCAGTGGCGATGGTGTCACAATCCAAGCTCCAATAAATATCGACGAAGGTTTTAATTTTAACTGACATAACTGTTCGAGAGGCCTGGAGAACAATTGTCATTGTCCCAGAGGTAAGGAAAGGAGAACGCACGAACGTGATAAGCTCTAACAGTCCCATCTTTCTTACTATTGGCACACTTCCGGACGGTAGAGCTGAACTGCGACTTCCGTGCCTTATCAAAACCGTCAATGTTTTTTTCCAAAGGCAATGGCTATTTGTCGTCAACAAGGCTGCCCAATTGACTTCGTTGAAAGCGTGTTGTTGTTGGTGTTTTTTTTTTTTTTTTTAATAATAGCAGAGCAGACAGAACCTATTTTACGCTGTCCGTATAGATAGTTATTCAAGAGGCGCTCAGTGCTCTGCCACAAGGCAGCTCAAACAGAGCGATGCGCGGAATGGCCAGCATTCTTGGCGTCAAACGTTCGTTTGAGGCTGCAAATTATACATAAGACTACACGAGTATACCCAAAACGTATCCTTCCCTTCCGTTCCACACAAGGAGTGCCTTTTTACAGTTCATTGAGTCCGCTGATCTTCAATATCCGCCTGGCCGGACCCACACAGTGTCTCTCTCCTATAAATTGTTTCCACCTGAACGTTTTAATCTATGCTGAAAATATCGCGCCTTGCTTTGCCGATCCGATCTATTATAGATGATCAATTTGTGTCACATTGAACAAGGAACGAATGCTACGACCACCCACCTACACAGTTTGAAAGTTAAGTTGCCTTAAAATATCTACAAATTTCATCTACAGACCGAAAGTGTTGGAAAGCGAAACTCGGAATAATTCCCGAAACAGCGAGTTCGACAATGAATGACAGCTTTATACCACGGCTCAATAATTTCCAATCGCTTGAAGTGCCGTCCAGATGTCTCCCCGGTGACCTATTGTAATCATCTCGGAGCTGTATGCCACCTTGCAGGGCAGAAGTAGAAAATTGGCCACAGATCATGTTCACTCTTTACGGGGGCTCGTTATTTTCTGGATGTTATACACCTTCCAATTCTCTCCAACGCACCCGCCTGCGTCTGTAAGTTTGATCACTTTTATCGGATGCCCCTACGAGCTGCTTCCTTCTTTAATCTTTTTTAATGATTTGACATTGGTGAAAGTCCAATAATTAGCGCACTCCCTGCAAATAAGCCAATGTGCAGATCTACACATGGCGCGACTCTCCACAGTGACTTTAGTGAAAACTTTGGTGTTGACACTCACCTGCAGGTGATTATCCAGGATTGTCGATCTGGGCGTGTTACAAATCTTGGGTGGGGGGGGGGGGGGGGGGGGGGGGAAGGAGGTGTATACATTTTTGTATACTATGTGTAAAACTCTCTTTTATGTAGCGTGAGCTACACTGGCCGAGGTTGAGCACTTTCGCGTGGCTCGTATAATGAGCTGTGCTCCGTGCTGCGCAAGCGCGAGGAGCAGTGACTTCACACGGCGCACAGCTGGCGCGCCGGAGCCGCCGCCGCTGTGGGCTCCGCCGCTACCGCGCGCGCCTCGCCGGTCTGCGCAAGCCCGATGAGCAGTGACGTCACACGGCGCACAGCTGGCGCGCTGGAGCAGCCGCCGCCACGGGCTCCGCCGCCACCACGCGCACCTCGCCGGTCTGCGCATTCCAGAGGAATGACGTCATAGCCGCGGCAGACGCACTGGCGCCGCTGCGTTCCCAGCTGTGCGCCTCCGTTGCGCAAAAGCCATGTCTGACGCTGCACCGGAGCCGCTTGATAGCGCCTCTCATTTTGTGCGCATAAGCTCACGCTACGTATATCCTGGCATAGCCGAGCTAAGCCACCGCAGTTTTTTTGGCTGGGGGCTGGGGAGGGGGGGGGGGGGCAAAGCTTACCGGCACGTTTGGAGGGTATAGGGGACATATAATTCACTGCTCACCAACCGAATCATCTCCCAGATTAGACCGTCCCATATCAGTACACCCTTTCCTGTTCACGGGACTTCCTTGAAAGACATTAAAGTTACATGGAGCTGTAAGAAAATGAACAAGTTGGATTCAGGAAAGTTTATATGAAAAGCTCAGTAAATCATCCACAGGGTGACCGCCGCATTCGACAATCCTGAACTGCACATAAACAGTGCAAGACGGCTAAAATTTAAGGCATTTCTACAGTCACCAATTTGGTCCGTATGAATGGTAACTCCACAGACTGCCAGCGCCGAGTAACACTGTCATCCTAAGGAACTAACGGACAACTACACCGGCTCTATACCGCTTTACACGAGAGGTAAGCATGAAATTAGTAAATCCTCCAGAAGTAGGAATACTCGTAGGCACTCCAAGAATCAGGGAGAAAGACGCTTCGCCTACAATGACCTTTTAGAATAGTACGATAATTTAAAAAAAGAGCTTACTGTCACCCTTGACACTTTGGCCTGCAAAATGGCGAAGCTTTGATTTCAGTAAATTGATTAAACGACGGTGCAAATAATTACACGGCCATTTTATAGCGTATAACGCTATCCGTATCTCACCATGACCTTGACTTTGCTGCAAGTTCCCCCAAGCCAACCGAGCAACGCAGCCTGAGCTACGTACGGAATGTGCCTTCACGAAAACGCCGTTACATTGTATTAACCTTGAAAACAACAGTGACAAACTAAATGTATTTGTGGATATCCCAATGAGCATTCTCAGATTTTGACAAAGAAGATTGCCGTCAAAGAATTGCATGTTTCAAGTATACTTTGTCCAATACTTACCTCCATTAAGTTTCTATTATTTATTTTGTATTTCGTACGTGTTTTCGGCCTAGCTTTTTACACAAAATGCTGTCACCATATAAACGAACCAATGAAAATGTTTTATTTCGTCTTGCCACTTTCTTTTTGTTACAACACTCGTACTATTTCTTTCCAGATGTTGAAACGGGATTATTGATCGCCAAAAAGGCAGCAGTTCATTTTACTTCGATAATTTGGTAGACATTACATTAATTGTTGCGCTCTCCGCCCGCCGGCACAGCGGCGGCTATCGTCCCAGCCCGACATGAGACAAAGAGCGGAATGCACGGAGGGGCGTCACCCGGCAGCTCTATTCCTGAGGACAGTGGATCGATGAGCGGATCGACCGAGTCGGGCAACATGACACCGGCTTTCCGTCATTGCCCGAAACACGGGTATTTATAAACTTGCTCGAATTGGTACTCCCAGTGCGGAACGGCAAATACGACTAGCCAGCGGCTTTCGTGACTAGCCACGATGACGCCGTTACGTTACTTTGCTCGATGAAAACAAAGCAAACAATTGGTGGGTGTACCGGTACAGTTGCTGCGCGATTTAAATAGAAGCGGCGACGCTCACGAACAACGGTAAGGGGAAAATTGAATGTGACTGCGCACGCTCAAATCGGCTCGCACAGGTAACTCACGGGACGCAGACAGCAGCTCGTATATTCTTTTTAAAGGATAACGCTTTGTTCTGACGACAAGTCAGTTAAAGCGAAACATTGACTTTGATTAAATTGCCTCGAGATTAGTTCAACCATAGCCTCCTATATACTGACCAATCCTGGCAGATCGCCACAAAAAGCGGCCGCCGAAATGGAAAAGGTGGAGCGGCAAACAACGGATGAGAGGAGAGCCACGTGACCGGCGCCCCGCTGCGGCGAGACGCCGAAACACACTCCTCCCGAGCGAACAAGTGTATTTTGTGTCCACGCTCCTGCAAAAGCTATGCGCTGACGTCCAGGTTCCCCGAGAAACGTCTTTTTAATGCTCTGTGCTACCAGATCCTCGCGCTCTAAATCTGCGACCGGGCAGTTTATGGCTCCGTCGTCCAAATGCCAGGCTTTGTATGTATAGAGGAGGCTATGGTTCAATACATCAATAGACACACCTGAACTGATAACGCAAATTACAAGTCACAAAATATATTTTTTTCAGAGTTATTGAAGTACTAGATTTGGCCTGAGAGACTGTGAGTGGTCTGTACTGGCAACACTGAAAACATGACGTCCGATGATGTAGTATGGGGGCAGTACAGCTTGTCCCCAAGGATTACAAGAAGTTGGATGGTGTAAAATGAATGCTGGGAAAGCTCACGCCAGCGAATCAAAAACAAATGCGCAAAATACTGTATTTTTTAGACTACCTGTTTGACTCGCAAGTTTTACAACATGTGACGTCGCTCCACTGGAAAACGCGCAAAGCTTTGAATGTTTGTTTTGGCATAATCTTTATTTTCCGTTTTCTCAATGGCTATTTTAAATTGAAAGGTGATAAAAAAACACACCGCGAAGAACACAGCCTGGATATTACGAACATGTGTTGAGTTTGTGTAGGTCAGAAAACCGCCGGAGCTCCAATATAGTACAAAGTTTTCTTCTGAGCCATTCTTGTTCCGGCCCGCGATCCCTCACCACTAATAGTCGTTCTTCTAATGTATTTAGACTATAAGAAGTGGCACCCATGCTTGAGGAAAAGAACCTGCCAAGTAAGTAAATGTGGGTCATTCGAGTCTTTTGACGTTGCAAGAAAAACAATATATGGGAGTGTCCCGACCAAAGTACAATGGTTGATAATATATTCCGCTTCTTAAAGACGTGTACCACTGCGGAGTTATTTCTTCATTCTTCCTGACTTTCTCCATGTTTGGTTGGACAATCGCGCGAGCTGGGGATCGTTATTTTCTGAAAAACAAAACACTAGAAAAGTGGACGCTGAAAATGGGAGAAACGCATTCCATCTTTTGTTGAATGCGCCTCGGAAACTCGACTTGAACTAGCGCAAAACTTTTGTTCAAGTGGCTCAAGCTGAAAACATACAAGCAAAAAACGAGCTGGTTTATGCCATCTTGTATTAAAAACTCAGCTTAATTAGTGGTACATTTCTGGAGTCGGTCGTTACACAAATATTTTGCATAGAAGCCATCTCGAAGCTCCCATAAAACAATAGGAAAATAAAAGATCATCAGCATCAGCTCGGAGATGGTAACGTATCTCTATTGCGATACTTTTTGGCAAACCTCATATCTTTGGCAACGATTTTTGTTTATTTATTCACAATTCAGGGACTGTATTAGACCAATGCAATTGAGGCTACTTTACATAAAACGATTTATTTTCCAACACTGCGTGTACAAAACCGCACAAGCATCATCACCATCGAAGATAGGTGGAGCAATCTACCGTCGCTTAAAAAGAATATAGCCAGTGCCATTCATTCGTTCTATCGAGAAATAAAACACATGATGGTGGTGTAAATACACATTCGTGCGCATAAATATACAATATGTTAAGCGGAATGCATTCCCCAAAGCTCGGAGCCATTCTGGATTAGAGTGTGTTTCGGCACTATTCCGGAACACGATGCAAGCTCTTCAAAAGGACCTTTGCATGGCCAATTAACCATTTTCATATTACGTCGCTAGAGCTCTCACTGTGAAATATGAGGCCACAAATCGCCGATAATATGCGTGTAAATATTCATAGGCCCCTACCTCACCGCCCGCCCATATGACGTCGCGAGGGAACTGACTGTCTCTGACATCCGATTGAAGTGAAGCAACACCCACTATCTTACAAGTCCGTAGTGCCGGAGTTACTACGTCACCTGCAGGAGGCCAGGGCGGGGCACGGATTGGACCCGAGTGCTAAGTCAGAGTTCGGCTGCGGGTCCTGTCCAATCAGTGAGGACATGATTTCCAGCCGAACACCGACGCAGCACTCGGTCCAGTCCGTGCCTCGCCCCCGCCTCCCATGATTGACGTAGTAACCCTGGCTCTGCAGCCTTGTCATATAGAAGGTGGTGAGTGAAAGCCTACGCATCTCACCTGGCATGGAGGGAAGGACTTGCGGTTGTCTCCTGCCGATGAACTGTGGGGCAGAAAAAAAAAAGTGTTTCAAGCTCAGCCAGGGAGAAGCACGAAGAGAGACAATGACCTCAAGAAAATGAAGCAACAACTTAACTTCGGTGAAGTATTTAAGCAACGCGTTTGTACATCTCGTCATCATATTTCGCGTTTCTCATATAAAGGTTTCTCTGTGTGTTTTCCTGTCATTTATAACTTTCTCTTCCGCCAAATGCATTGTCGGTTGTATCAAAGATTAAGCAAATAGCTTTAGGTACGGTAACTCTTATTCAAATCCTCGGCGTCACGTAGGTAAGGGACACGTCGCAGCTTATGACTTAATCTTTTGTCCGCGACACACGCTTCCTAATAATAATTTTAAAAAATCGCGGAGATAAAAGACCTGGCATGCAAAAGCTAGTTTCGTTGTAGCAGAATGTAGTTGGTCCGAACACGGCGTACGATCTCTCCCCCTCAGATGGCCAATTTGATCACTACCGTACGATTGCCACCCAAAAGCCTTTTATATGCGTCACGCAGCACTTACTCGAGCGAACGCCGATACGCTATCCAGACGAATCAAAGCGGACAGCAGGAGCGAAGATCGAACTCGGGCCAGAACTATTTCGGTGATACGCGTGCTTTTCTCGGTTTTTGCTTTCTACTATGTAGCATCTTACGATGGACTGCAGCTACACTGTACCGTAGCGAGTGCTGCGAGCAATTCCAGCCAATCAAGTGCCGTGAACTGATCACGTGACCACGCGCACCGCGCGTCGTTACGTCCTTCCCGAAGGTCACGACAGAGAACTCGCAACGTCCTCCGTGGTATATCCCAAAAAAGAAACATATTGTAGTCGATTGGGGACGTGTTCGGATTTCCTCTATACGGAGCGTGAATTTATCGCGTTTATTCTTCCTGCCTCGTCAGCGGTACTACTTGTGGGAGAAGCGATTTTAAATGTTGGAAACGATTCCAAAAATATTCGATGCGAAGATAGGGTCACTTTCGGCGGTAGTTGCTATTTGCGATGCGGATCGACTTTCTCCGAGTGCCACGCATTTCAGATTATAAAATCTGGGCAGTTCTGAGAGTGTAACAAAGCCAAGAAGTTGTTTAGAATAAATTTATGCGGAGAGCAAGTCGTCCGCTTCTTGCGCAGGAGTTGCGGTGACGTCAGAAAAACGCCGAGCTCTGATTGGCTTTGATTGAAAGATAGTAGGCAGACCTCAAAGCAAGCTGCCTTGGGGTCTGCCCACTATCCTTCATACAGAACCAATCAGAGCTTGGCATTCTGACGTCCCCACAACCCCTGTGACAAAAGCAGACGAACTTGTGCTTTGCATTGTTTGCATAACGTTCAGGATAGAGGGACTGTACGTCTGGGGTCGGTGTCGATCTTTACCGAAGTCCCATGCGCGGAACTGTCGGAGCGCAGCAAACCTGGTCACTCGGAGTGTTCCGGTGCTTTTTCCGTCCCCAAATATACGCAGCATGGCGCGACGACTTTATGTGCAAGCCGTATTTACACACGACTAGACACTCGGTTTAACCGATAGAGTCCATTTGTGCCTTTGCCTCCGTGCTCCCCATTGACGTGTGACTGGTGGACCGTTTTCAAAGGGGGGTGCAAGACATAAATTATTCGTTCCTTTTTAGTCGCGCCAACAGAAAACGACGAGTTCGGGTTTAATCGGTGCTCGAGATATGGTTCCTGCACAAGTCCCGCGTCGCACCGTTTATAGTTGGTGTCACCTTTCGTCCGAGCGCAGTGGACGACACGAGACGATAGGGCCAATCAAGCAGTGCCAAAAGGGTACACGGAACTCGTAATAATTTTGTGCGTGTGCTCGTCGACTCAAGCAATCCAGTGCAGATAATGCAGCGTGATCTCATGATTTTCGTACGTGCGTACGGTGTGTGTACTTGTTTTATAGCCCGAGGATGACAAAACTGCGGCTCGCTAGCCGCATCCGCTTCTTTTCGAGTGCAAGCGTTTCGTTATTGACGTGATAGAAAGAAACATTTCTGGGGATTTCTTCAAATATATGTTTTTGCTCCTACTTATTTTTCAAGAACCACAAGTACAATCCATGCGTAAAAGTGTATGTATATGTATGTATACATACGAATTGTGAGTGCTCGTTTTAATAGAACTACATTTTGTGCGTGTTTTCTTGAGAGCTGTAATTTTTTTTCGAATTGTTATGTACGCATATGTTGTCGGCGATGCTCAGCGCGTTGGTACGCACGAGCACCTGTTTAGAAGCTGAAGATTTTTCAGCGCGTGTTTATGAATTCAGCAGAATGTGTACCCAAATTGTTTTCCCCTCGATGCTTGGGCCGTTTTGCTTCCAGCGGGTTTAAATAAAATAAATCAATGAAAGTACGGCTCTCGGCTTCCTCGTAACCGCGCCCTTCCCCCCTCCCACACCCAAGCCTAAACATCAGAAAAAAAAAAAAGAAATAAAAAAAGACAGCTTTGGTAGCCTTGTTCCATCACAACTTGCTGGCCGGAAACTTCTGTCAGTCAATATTCAGATCAACTGCTGCGAAGATATTTTCTAAAACTGTAGGCAGTGAGATGCAAGTGTGCAGCCCTGACGGACAAACACCTAATTGCACTGCTGGAAATCTCATTGTAGCCAAACTTCAAGGTGCTTGTTTCACAAATGAGAACGTACATTAAAACAAAAAATGAGCAGTCCCTTCATCAATGGAATTCACTGTGGCCACCACGCAAGAAAAGAGATATAGCCTAAAATATTTGCCAAGGCTTCCTCCTTTATTGCGCCTTTTCATTTAAAATGATATTTTTTATGGCTCTGAAAGAAATGCTATTACATACAAATATCGCAATTAAGAAAACGGTGCTGTGTTTTTGCGGTTCTTCGCTGCGGACTGTGAAGCTCATATTCCGCTGGTGAAATTGAGAAGAACCTCGTTCCTTCACTCAGCCTTTGGTCATAGCAGAGCGAGCCCACCTCCCTCCTTTGTCCTTAGCCTAAAGCTGTTCTCTCTTTTCCGGCATCTCATGGGCACGACGAACAAGCTGAGCCACAGTGGGCTGCCGATTCTGTTCGGCGTTGTCGATTTTAGTCTACTGTCATATAAAGAATGGATGAATGGTGCTGGGCTCCTGGCTATATATTCCGTGTCCCAAATAGCGGCCCGGCTCTTTAAGTCGACCGCAAATATTGGTTTCTTAACCTATCGCGTTCAAATTTTGTACAGCGTTGGCCACAGGTGGTGCATTTTTTCTATAAAATTCGCAAAGAGCGAGCTTACCTGAGGAAAAAGTAAAGAAAGAAGAAGGTTTAGCTCCTATTTAAAATGCAGCGAAGCCACCGGTCTTCAAACCATTGAGCGCCCTACGGTTTGAAGACCGGTGGCTTCGCTGCGTTTTCATAGGAGTTAAGACTTTTTTCTTTTTTTACTTTTTCCTCAGGTAAGTTAGCTCTTTGCGAATTTTATAGAACAAAATCACCATCTGTCGCCAACGCTGTACAAAATCAGAACGCGATAGGTTAAGAAACCAATTTTTGCGGTCGATTCAAAGATCCTGGCCGTTCTTTGTGACACGCGGTAGTATTGCCGAAAGAAATCCCATCACATTTAGTGGGCATGAGGTGGTCAGGGTTATATAAAAAATGATATTGATGCCTGGACCGCCCTTCGGCAATGGGGTAGTGAGCATTAGGTCGCCAGTTCAATCAAGATTTGAAATCTGACAAAAGGGAGAGCAAAAGGGAGTGGGTAGATTGCCATTGGGAGCGTACGGGAACACTCCGAATGAGGTGCACAAAGGGAAATGGGTTCGTCGTCCTTTCAGGATAGAGATGCGATAAGTAAATTGAAATATGAACAAAGGTTAACGGAAATAGAGGATACGCGGTGGGCGAAGTACGAGAAATTGTGCGTGCATATATTTAAACGCAAAATAGAGGAACCGATTCAAAATATTTACCTTTGCTACCTTAACACTATTGAAGGTTCTGAGCAGTCTAGTTCAGTGGAAAAGAAACTAAGAGAATCAGAAAAAAAGATGTAGGAGGAAAGAATACAAGAGAAATCAGCTTTAGCAATGTACAAGTCATAAAATAGGACATAGAAAAGGAACATGTGTTTAATAATTCATGGAAAACCTCTTAATGGTTTGAGGCGAGAACAGGAGTGTTAAAGGAATACAGGACCAAAATTGAGATTTCGCAAAATAAGGCCCCTGAAGCATTGAACGGCATGCTACTGACTCCAAAACCTCACACACACATCGATATATCAAACGGATAACTGTATTCTTTAGAAAAGAAGGGTGTCATCAAGCGAGGACTACGAGGTCACGATCCTCCTCGAACAGTTGAGAGTAAGGGGAAGCGGCCTCGCTTCTCTCCTCCTCGCTTCGGTTCACCAGCTCGACGAGACGTAGCGAGGAGGAGAGGGAATGAGAATCGTGACGTCACATGTCTCGTCGGCCTCGTCGGCCGTGTTCAATTGTACACTTTTCTTTTTTCATATATACGGCCACCCGTTAGAGATATCGCTGTATGAGTGATGTTTTGGGGTTTTGCAGCGTCCCGTCTATCGCTTTAGCCTGGTTTTGTGAGCTCGAAATTTCGGTTCAGTGTCCCTTTAAGGACAAATACTTATGGGGATAAATAGTTTTTGGATATAGAAAGATAAGTGCCGTATACCATAGCGATATCGAGACGCTAGGACATGTGGTTTTGAAGTGCACTGGGCTTTGTTCTGTTTTCAAAGAAGGAGTAACGGATTTTGCAAGAGGAGTGGGTTTCGCTGGCGAGCTCAAGTCCAACTTTCGGGGACACGGCAGTTTAGTTCCAGATTTTAGCGACACGTGGCGTATCGACCTTTACGCATTTTCAAAATGTAGTTTCGCGCGTCGATCAGAATCTCGCCCTTCTTTCCCATCCCTCCCCTCACCGTCCTGCTACGGTGACCTCCTCTCCTTCTTGCGCCTTCCGTCTGCTCCTGCGGCCGCCTGCTGCGTCATGTGCAAGAGGCCTTGGAGCGACCAAAAAAAGAAAAAAAAAGTCCGCTTATCGCTCGCGGACAGTAGGCGCTGACATCGTGGAACAAAAAGAAAGGGTAAAAAAGACGCGGAAAAAAACAAAAAAACAAAAAAACTTCTCTGAGAAACCAGATTTGTTCTAGAGGTTATTTTCACTGTTGTGTGTAACCATGTTAGGAAGGTACTGAAAAAAACGCGTTTAAAATCAATCGCTGAGGGTATTCAGTTGTAGGGCTACGCCTTTTGTGCGCAGCTTGTCCTGACACTGTTTGGATTGTTTAATCCTGGATTGTTGAATTCTCACCGTTCATCCTCCTTCACTGTCTCTCCCCCAGCTGACTGCTCGGCGTTTATGTCGTGTGCTTTCGAGCGAAAACAGAAATGAATATTCACGGGCAAAATTACTTAAGCGTACCCGATATGTAGGCGTGGAGGCATAAAATATTAAATTACGAGAAAGAACCAACGTAGCTTTATAAAATAAATGTAAGGGCGCAAACGAGCTGGTGTACATGAAACATGATTAAAAAAACGAGACTGTAGGTAACGACACACACACTCAGAAGTCTCAAGCACAGCTGAAATTTTATTTTCCAAAACCTGATTAAATAGGAAAAAAACGAACGAATAAGAGGAAGGAGAAACTCTTTCCACAAATGTACATTCCGACTGTATAATAATTGTATACAGTTGCGGGATTTGACATCAATGGAAGAAAGGGAAAAAGTTGAGCACAAACGTTTGATAAAGGAATCGCTCGCAATACCACGTCACGGAACCGCCCTTGATTTGGTTTGGACCACGAACTTCGGCGATTTCTTAGGCTGTGAAAAGTGCTGTCCTTGAGTGTCTACAAGTTTCCGAAAAGAAAAGTTGTTTTGTTCGTTTTCGGTCAGGGTGACAGGGTTCTAAGATAAGAAAGGAGGAGGATGTCGCGGAGGCCGTCATTGTCCTGGTAACTGTTGGGACGTACATTTGTGGAAAGAGGTGTTCTTGCGGGTCTTCCCTTCCCCTTATTCGTTCGTTTTTTGTTTTTTTTTCCTATTTATCCAGGTTTTGGAAAATAAAATTTCAGCTGTGTTTGAAACCTTTGAGTGTGTGTGTCGTTACCTGCAGTCTCGGTTTTTTTTTTTTAATCATGTAGCTTTATATTCGATAGTTGATGGCCTTGTTTTATTATTTTTTCTCATCCTTCAGGGTTCTTCTTTGTCTGATAATTGTTCTATTATATTCAATTTGGGTTTTTCACCGAGTCCCTTAATAATCTCTTGAACTCTTTACTGGTGCTCAGTAATAGTACAGGCATTCAGCCCGTGCGTCGGGTAATGTTATAGTTGCTAGTTTAATAATTTCAACAGTCGGGTTACCGAAAAAATAGTCAGAGTGCAGGCAAGCTGGTGTAAGTTGAACATGATTGTAAACCTGAGACTGGGGCAGAAAAGAGAACACAACAGAAGGTAGAAAAAGAGGAGGCAACGTTGTTCGTTGCTACGGCTGCATTTTGAGCTTGCTTTGAAAATTATTTAAGAGTGAAATACCAGCGGGAAGAACATGGCGGGGAAGTCTTCTTGATGCCAGAGACAGGTAAATTAACGTTTTTACCAGGCTGTCAACTGAACTCAAACCCGAACCCAAAACCGGACCAAAATCATTATTTTGACCCGACCGGAACAAAACCAAATTCTAAATCAAACATTTTGTAATGAACCTGAACCAAAAACGAATAACAATCTTATGTGGTTGTTTTCGGTTGATTGGGAAACGGTTTGGCGAAACAGAAAGGGAATCAGTGATTATAATCTTGACTTCTGCTCATCAAATGCATATGCGGGGAGAGAGTCGTCTGCTTTTTGCGCAGAAGTTGCGGTGACGTCAGAACGACGCCAAACTCTTATTGGCCGATTAAAAAAAAGATAGTGGGTAGACTTCAAGGCGTCTAGCATTGAGCTCTACCCACTGATCTTTGAAACAAAGTCAACCAGTGCTCAGCGTCGCTCTGATGTCACAGCAACCCCTGCGCAAGAAGCAGACGACTTGCTCTCCGCACAGCGCTGAGCCACCGAGCATATAACGTGCACTACAGCGATAGCTGATAGTGGAGCTGCCAGCAGCAAATAGCTGAGCGGGCAGCAGCGGATAGCAGTCCGGGTAGCATAGGACAACGGAGCAGGCTGCATATGGATGGAGGACCGGGCCGTAGAGGCTAGTGGTGTGAACCGCATGGGCATCGCATATCTAAGTGGGTCACGGAGCGGATATCGGAGCGGACAACATTGGTTAGGTGACCGGACCACATCGCATAGCTGAACGAAGAATCCTGGAGAAAAGCTCACCGGAAAACCGGCGGATGCGTACAAAAGCTCACCGGCCATTGAGCGTATGCGGAGAAAAGCTCACTGATTTTTTTTTCTTCTTTTCATATGGAGGTTATTGGATCCTGCTTAACATATATCAATTTATTATCATTAAAATTCGTCAGCTTTGTAAAAAAAATGGAAATGTCCTTTTAGTGATATTTGTTAAGCTTATTCGGTATATTGCTCCCAAATTAATAATTGCGGGCGAGTGCTTTCTGTGGTTTACTCTCTAAGTAACGTTATACATGACTTTAAGAACAGGAAAAAGTTCTAAAACTTAATATTGTCTGGCTAAAACCTAAAAAGCAAAACTGTAAATACCGAAAATCCGAAACTGCATACGTAATAACGTCGTGCCTGAAATTCTCTTTGAATCTTTTGTTAACCTTTGAAAACAGGATAGTGCGGTCAGTAGGATATCGAGATTTATTTCTTCCACGGAGAAGTACGTTTTCTAGCCGTTCGTGCTGGTGTTTCCACACGTTGCCCTTGTGTGATAGGGCCCTTCGACGGCGAGCCACCCATGACCTTCAGAGCTGCACATTGTCACCGCTGTTACTCGTGACTATATAAGAACTAGTCTTCTGTAAGGTGGCGAATTGGGCGAGTTGGTAAACGCTATACATGATGAAAACTGCTCAAACGACGAAGACGTAGGGAAGACAAGAAACACGACAGGACAGAGGTGTTCTCGCAACTAAAGTCTTATTATTGAAAAACGCTAATATGAGAACGGTTCACACACCGCTATTCATATTACCTAGCAGAAAACAAACCTCTTTATCTGACAGAGCTACCAACGGCACACTGTCAAGCTGTCAATAAATTGTTGTCATTTTAGGGGTGTCCGAGGTTCTGATGTTATACTTGCGGCGTCATTAATATACAAAATTGGTGATCACTAATTTCTGAGGAATTAGTAAATATGCCAAATACACTTCAAAAAATATTACAAGAAAAGAGGACACTTATTTTTAATGAAGTGACGAATTCTAATTGTGTTAATTTCAACGTGTGACGCACAATCCGCTAAGCTAACAAAATTTTTAAAAACTCGGTGAGCTTTTCTCCACATCCGCTCAAATGCCGGTGAGCTTATCTCTACTTCTGCCAGTTTTGCGGTGAGCTTTTCTACGGTGAGCTTTTCTCCGGTGAACCTTTCTCCGCCGCCCCTGAACGGGACGCAGCAGATATTGTAGTGGGCAACATATGACAACATTTATGACAACATATGACAACATTTATGACATGACCTGTTGGTCATTTTGAAGTTCGTTTTTTATTGCTTGGTCTTTACAGGTTTCGGTTATTAAATGTGATTCTCAAAATACTTATGTTGCGAGTCGTTTGTCAATCTAGAGTTTATATTTTTTGCGCATAATTTTCATCATTCGTTTTTTTCATGCGTTCAACTTGAGTTTGAGCCAGTCTATCGAGAAATGCAACAGCGACTTCGAACAATCTGCACACAGTACGTACAAGGGAGCCGTACCATGAATGACCCTCTGAAGGGCGTGGGCCATATTAACATGTTCCCACACCAAGTGCCGCTTCAAGATCGTAGACCTTTTGTTGGAACATAATAAAACGTGTCTTGTGTTCAAAAGCATGTTAATAACTTTATTTCCAGTGTTATTTCCTAACGTTGCATCGAAACATGCGATATCTGCACGATAAATTGCCTTTATTCCTCCTATGAGGAATCGACATGTAACGAATGGACCGTATTCCATTTCAATTACTCACCTTAAAAGTAATCGCTACAGAGAACAGCGACATTTCAGACAGAGCATCAAACGTGTCGAAAAATGTTCTTGGGACAATCTTGTCCAGGATTGCAGTCGGGACCAAAATCTCCGGGACCATAATGTCCGGGGCCATTTTGTCCGGGACCATATTGTCCGGGACCATATTGACCTACACCCGTTGAAATGTGGCCTAGACGCGTGACACCGTAGCCTTTAGTGTATTGTTAAATGTCCCGAGACGCTCGTTGACGCATGACACCACACCTCCCACTGCATTACTGGCAGGCTTCTGAAACCAGCATGGCAGGCGTCCTGTGCAAGCCATATATAAATATGTCGCTTTCGCGTATCTAATCGCGCATCGGTTTATGGTGTCAACTTTGCCGACCGAACAAAAAAAAAAAAACAACATGTTATGGCGCTTGTACTTTGATTTTTGTTTGTTTTAACTCTAGTGCATGCTGACTCATTTTTAATATTAGTTGGACCTAAGGTAGCTCTTAAATGATATTACAGTAGAAAGGCAGCAGAAACACCATGAATCATACCCAGGGTTCTTCGTTTTCCGGTAAAAGCCGATATTTCCGATTTTTGCACCCAGAACGAGTATTATGAAAACCGGGCTAAACCTGCTTTCTCCTCGAAAACCCACTTTCCGGGAAGGCGAAAACCAGCTGAAAATATGTAAATTAAGAAATATTCTAGGATCACTTTTAGTGTGTCCCAGTGTTGCAAGTTCGTAGATCACATATATTTTCTAATTTGCGTAACCGCCGACGTTTATTCGCTTCCAAACGAGCTTAGATGGTACTTGGGCTGGCGGAGAAAAGCTCACCGCAGAAAAGCGCACCACCAAACCGGCAGATGTGGAGAAAAGCTCACCGGCCTTTGAGCGAACGCAAAGAAAAGCTCGCCGATTTATTATTTGTTCTTAGCTTAGCGGATTGTGCGTCACAGGTGGCAATTTAACACAATTAGAATTCGTCAATTTAAAAATAGTTCTCCACTTTTTTAAATATTCCTGAAGTTCATTTGGCATATTTACTAATTCCTTAGAAATTAGTAATAACCTATTCTGTATATTAATAACGCCGCAAGTATAAAATCAGAACATCGGACACCCGTAAAAAGACAATTTATTCACAACTTGACAGTGCGCCGTCAGCTCTGTGAGGTTTGTTTTTTGCGAGCTAATATGAATAGCGCTGTGCGAACCGTTTCAGCTCCGAAGATTGTGTGGTGCCTGATAGATGAGTAGGGGGTCGATAGATATCTATAATAAGAGCATAAAAAATAGAACTAGAAATTGTCTCTGCCTCGGGTGGGTTTCGAACCCAGGCGCGATAACCCGCTGCGCAGCACACAAGCCCGGTGCGATAACCGCTGCGCCACAACCGCAATTAGATTTTGAGGCATAAAGCTTGCCTATCTCCTTCAGTACAGTCGCCCGGTGCGGCTCGTGGAGGTATGTCGTGCAAATTGGGTTCAGGAACTTTTCAGAATTGGACCAACGTGAACCTACCTGGCTAAAGGCGTCGCGCATAGTCCCGGCCTCCTTAATCATCGATTACTTTTTTCAGGGGTCTGCCTAGATTAATTTAATACCAGAAAGTCCGTCTCTCAAGAGAGATTTCCCATACTAACTGACCAGAATTTTAATCGCATTTGGAACCACCTTCCGCTCTTTTTTAGGCTCTTTTTTTGTGTCGAGGCGATGTGAACGCTCATCAAGCACCCATGTCTGGTGTAACTTTGATAACTGTGCGCTCATATTTATTTTATGGCCAGAAAACGAATTTTCCCATTGAAATTTTGGCAAGGTACCGGCGTCCAAAGATAGATGGCGCAAGTGGACCATGTCCCAGATTGCTGGGTATT
>JABSTQ010003662.1:0-23605 GCA_013358835.2 Ixodes persulcatus
CAAAACGCGCGTGAGTATTGAAAGTTGTAAAGTTATGTATTAGAATTCGCTGATTTGTTTGCTATCATTTGTTTTACACTTTCTGTCAAAACGGCTCGCAGTATTAAAAGCTGTAAAGTTGATTAATTATTTTGCTGATTTGTTGATATAATTTTGTTTTACACTTTGAGTCGGGACTCGTTTCGGGACTCGCTTCCGCAGCGTTGAAACTCGGAAGAAGGTTGCCGAAGGTTCCATTCTTAACAGCGCGCATCATGCTCGTGACAAGAGGAACCATTCGAGCCCGGTGCCGACCGGTTGCGAGATTAGAAGCTATAAACATCTGGCTATCCGGCCGTGCTATGTTTCATAGCGCTGACCAATGGCAAATAATTTAAAATAGGTGTGTGCTATCTAACACACCAAGGCCGGATAACTGGATGTTTGCAGCCGCTAATCTCGCAATTAGCCAGCGCCCGGCTCACGTGGTTCCTTTCGCTTCAAAAAACATAAACTAAATGTTCAGGGAAACTAGTAAACCAAGGTTTTCAAATACTTAACCTATGACTAGTGCAAAGTATGACTAGTATGAATGGTACAAAGTATGGTTAGCAAAGTCACCTTATGTCTCTACTTGCTACTCAAACATTTTCCGTACATAAAAAAAAACGGAAGGCTGTAGTCCTCGGCAGCAATCAAGTTTGAAGGAAAAAATAAACATTTGAAGGGCCACTCCATCCCAAAAAATGAGCTTAATTTTGACATGGTCAGTAAAAGCCAAATTGAACACTCAACATTTAGAAGCATCACAATTGTTAACCTGGGGTTCTTCATGCAGTTGTGTTTACATGACCATGACAGAATCAAGCTCATCCAAAGCAAAAAATGAAACCCATGAGTATGATCCTTCGGAGTGAGCAGTGTATGGAGTTTACTGGGGCATTAAGCTACACGGCGGGACTATGGGACCGGGCCATTGCCGCCTAATGCGATTGGTTAATGGCGTGGCACTGATCCATCGCAGCAAACAGTGATGTCCCCGTTCCTTCCCGCCATGCTGGGACAACACGCGGCTGTTCTTAGGCCTAACCACTTTCACGATTTCACTGTCCGAAAGTGGAAGTATATACGGTATGTTGTGTATCATTCCTTAAACGAAACAAAAACCTATGAAATCTGGAGTGGCCCTTCCGACAATGCGTACACTACTGGTGCAAATAATGGTGATGAGTTGAGCTTTGGTCCATACTTGGAAAATACAGCCTGAACTTGGGGAAGAAATGTAGAGAGAAAACGGGAGAGATGGAGACAATATGGCTGTCTCGTCTCATCTCTTCCGTTCTCTTTCCTCGTCAGGCGTCTCGTCTCCATCTCTCCTATTTTCTCTTTACGTTTCTTCCCTAAGTTCAAGCTGTTTTTTCTAACAACTGGAGCACCACCTCAGAGGCCAAGCCTCCCCTTAAAAAGGGGTAGCATTCTATTGTAATAAAAATTCAAGAGCTGTAGCAGCTTCTCCTGGCCCCACATGGCGTCTGCTTCGGCCCGCAGGACGTGTAGATCCTTATTTGTCCACAGTGCAAGATCACAAAATCTCCGCCTTGTGATAGTGAGGCACCCCTGAATCTGGTGGTAGTAGGGGTGCGACGTGATTAGGGAGCCAGTGGTGTCAAGGCAGAAGTCTTTGGCCCCAAAGGCCTCCTTAATCATGTGGTCCCTCCAGGTCCAGGGGCACTTCACTTCCACAAGGCCACCTGTACCAATTAACCCATCGGGGCTCCCACCCAGGACTCCGCTCTCGTGGAGCCACAAACCTGACTTAGTGGTCGTCAAACCCTCCTGCTGTTCGTACTTGAGCAGTGGCGTCGGAACTATTTCTGAGGTGGGGGGGGCAACGGAATTGGGGTGGGGTGGGGTGGGGGGGGGGATGAAGCATCTAGAACAATATGAATATATAACATCGAAACGCTCACAAACGTTTATTTAGAACGAATATATGTCCTTCCTCTTTTGGAATGTGGTGATCTTGTTTTTCTCCCATGTTGACGTCTTCAAACAGCGCGAAATAAGAAAGAGCTCACTGGTGCCCGAAAACGGTTCGTCGTTCAGCCGTCCTCGACACGAACTCTCTGATGATAGAGTTCAGATCAAGTTTTGCTGCTCGCTCACTATTTACGTGCAGCAGCATCACCTGAGTCAGTCGCTTTTGTGACATGGTAGCTCTGAGGTAATTCTTGATACGCCGAAGTGCGCTGAAACTTCGTTCAGCTGATGCCGCTGACGCTGGCACTGTCATTATAAGTGCCGCAAGGCGCATCACCTCAGTCATCATCCTCTTGACGTCTGGGACTTGTCTGCCCAGAGCACGGCACAACTCGGGTACGGAGCCGATCGGACCGCTTGAGAGCGAGTGAACCATGTTCAGCTGCCTTGAAAGGCTTTCCAGGTGAAAATCAGTAGCATGGGATCATAACTTCCTTTCAAGATCTTCTGCAGTTTGTGGCTTCTCTTGAATAGCGCACAAAACTATTTGCTCTAGTTGTGCGAGACTTTGCATGCCTGGTTGCTTGAATCGTCTTGCAAGCTCGGCGCGAACACAATCTAACGCTTCGTAGAACTGCTTCCGAAGGCCTGTCTCCGCGTCTAGAAACGCTGGTTGACAGGGCTCGCTGCTGTGTTCGAACCTTCTTGGAGGACCGCATCGCGTGGTCTTGTTTGAAGGGGCCTTTAGCTTATGCTTCTTTGCTGCCCCCTCTGTACGTTCGTACACTTCTTGGAAACCACTCTCCTTTCTTTGCCTTGTCAAGTGTGCTTCCAGGACCTCCGTCGCCCTCAGCGCTCCTCCCACAGAAGTATCTGGCTTCTGCAGCGATGTTGCAAGTTCTTCGCATGGTCCAAATATTGTGATGGCGCATTTGAGACCAAACACGGTCTCGAACTTTTTCATTTTCTTCAAGAAGCCGTGTATTGCTGCCTTCTTGTCGTCTCGCGGATACCCCTTGTCATTCAAAATGTCTTTCAGGGTTAGTTGCACCTTTTCGTAGTTCTCGACGAAGCGCATCATCGCTTTTACTCGAACAACCCACCGGGTGGGGCACAGGGGAAGCAGCTTGGATACTTTTACACTGGCGATGGTACCTTCTTCGCTCTCGTGGCCAGGAGATATCACAACATTCTTATATGCTTTCGTTCGCTTCGCTGACTCCATTATGATTCCCGAAACGTCCTTAACGATGGCAAGCGCGTCGCGAATCAGCTCGCAGCCTCGTCCAACCTCCTGCAGAACAAGATCTAAGGCGTGGTTGCTGCAATGAACGTACACAGCTTTTTGCTGCACTTCGGTCACTTTTTTCTGTACCCCGTTTAACCTTCCCGACATATTTGCAGCACCGTCAAAGCACTGTCCACGAAGGTTCTGAAAGTCTAGACCCAACCGCATGATCATGTCTTTGATCACAGCAAAAAGAGTTGCTGCTGTGGTATCACTCGGGTTGTACAAGCCAACAAAAATCTCCTTTACATGCAAAGTGTCTGGATCCACGCACCTGATGCACAGCGAGAACTGCTCAGAGGATGAAACGTCCGTCGTGCCGTCGGCAATGATGCTGAAGAAGGTCGAATGCTTTACCTCCTGTATGATGCCCCGCAGCAGCTCGTGAGACATGATTTCAATGACTTCGTTTTGAACGTCAGCGCTCAACCACTTGTCTCGCCTTTTCATCCACATCTCCAAGGCCGGGACGTCTTGAGATCTTTCGTCGAGTAGAAGCCGCAGGTTTCCATCTTCATACGAATGTCCGCGCAGGGCCTGACCCGAGCGTGCAAGGTATCTGATGGAACACGAAGACAACACGGAGTGCCGTTCGCGCCTCATTCTGCTCCTTCAGGCTCTGCTCACTGAGAAGCTTGATCACTGGTGCTTTCTGCAGTCTCTGCAACAAGCTATCCACGGACCGGCTGTGGCATTCACTTTTTTCGTGAGTTCTAAACTTCTCAGTGGCCTTCTTCCAGTTTCTGAAGCCGGATGAAATGAAAGTCACCTCGGCACCACGAACACTGTTTTCGCATTTCATAGTGCACCATGCCACACATTCATAGCACAGCACACTGTCACTATCGCAGTTATAGTGAAGCCATCTGAACTTCTCGAACCATTCAGGCAAACAGGCTCTCCCTTGAGCGTTTTTAGGAAACCGATAGTCGCTGGCTGGATGAAACTTCGTTACGATGCTCGCAACAGAACCTATTCGAGACGATTGTGGGGCTTGGGATTCCTCCACTTCTGTCCGTGATCCCGCTGAATGTGCAGTACTCGTGTCCTTGTCACCCACACTGCACTCAGTGTCACATGGCACTGTTGTCGAAGAATTCCCAGTGTGTTTTCTTTTCTTCGTGGCATTGTCCTGCAACCACTTGTCCAAGGACGTTCTTTTAAGAGGAGCGGGCATGCTTGCAAACCTTAGAGATTTCAAGAAACAATCAACGAATGCCTGTTGTTTTTCGACTTTTATATTTGTGCCCAGAGATGGCACCACCGATCTGGCAGATAGTCAAAAGATCGGAATGATGATTGACTGACATGACAAAAGAGGGCGTTGCAGCCCGTCTTGTATAAAGGGCAAGACAAAATGGCTAGGTGGCGTAAGCTACCGCCCGATCCAAAGGGCTCAGCCGTATTCATCCATCCATCCATCCTATTTATGCGTTGTTTGTATGCTTTAAAAAGTTCAGTTCAGTGACCGCGGCCTATGTGAAAGGACATCCTGGTGTTTGACTCCTTCGGAACCGAGGTGTTCCAGGATGCGGCGTAGTCATGTAGGTCTGCGGGTCGTATACTCGACCACCTTCGTCCAAGTCCTTGGCGGTACCCGCACGGCACGACGCCCCGGGGATTACTGCAGCCTCGAACTGCGAAATCATACGCGCTTCGAGCAGCGTAGGCGAGTATCGACTGCTTTATTCGGCTTCAGAAATTGAGAAGCTCCTGCTTATTTCTGGTTTTAAAATAACCGCAAATAATTGAGCCCTCGAATGACTAATCCCATGATGATGAATATCATCATGCCACTCGTAATGCGAGAAATTCATGCCCGCGAAATATCTTAAAAATCGCACTCTGAGAAATTTGCGAAATATCGAGCTCGCGAGCCGCCATTACTAAAAAATCTCTGGGGGGGGCGGTCGCCCCCCCTGCCCCCCCTGTTCCGACGCCACTGTACTTGAGGTGAGCTTCTTCTTCATGAACTTGGCCCCAGATCACTGCGCAGTTGGTTGAAAGGTTGTACTCTCCTGTAAAGAGAGCAGTCTCAGTAATTTAATGGTCCACTTTTATGCCTGAGCACTGTACTCACTTTCACACATAATGAATTTAGATTAAACCTTTCTGGTCATCTTATGGCTGGTGTATGATTCCATGAGAATCAGCACCAGCTAATTCGAAATTTTACTAATTAAATTAGAGCTAGGTATATTAATGCCCCATCAGTACCTAAACCTTTGGCCGTCATAGACCCGCTTACCCACTCGGAGTTTGTATGGGTACCCACCCCTGAGAATTGGCGACTTCAGCGGAATCGACGCCGTGTAGAGACAACGCTGAGAAGCCCAGGAAAGGAGATCATTTCGACTCTGTCGTCTGCTATCGCTGCTTAATTCTCATAGGCAGGATAGAAACAAACATCGTTTCCAGTAACTATTTTTATGCTTCCGCCGTGTCATTCTTACGCACTGACTAGAAGAAGGTTTCTACCGTCGAAAAATCGCTTTGCTTTTATATGTAACCCCGCTTTTTTCGCAGCAGTGCAAGAAATTTATGGTGGTCTTCGTGCTGAATGACGAAAACAACCTCCTTTCGTCCGCCATTTTGCCTGACCAGCGCGCCCCCTATACTTCGCTGGAGTTGCGAAATTTGACAATGGCTACGTCTGCCTTTACATCAATGCAACCATAACGGGGACTCGCGAAACTTCTCCCTCGCCTTGCTAATATTCTATGTTTCGTCAGAGCATATCTCGTATCGGTGCAGAATCCCCTGAACGCTCTCGAGGGTTGTTGGAGGACCATGAACCCCAGTTTGAGAACCACTATAATATATGTTCGGAAGTCATAGGAAGCCTAAAATTTTATTACAGAAAAAAAAGCCTTCATGAATGGTGGACACTTGACAGTGGAGACTACATTTTGGAGCAAAAGGTAGGAGACTGAGTTTGGAGTGGGGTAGAACAGCTGGCACGTGCAGGGCTCTGAAAGACTTTGTGTAAAGGGTGGGGTGGAGGGGGCTAATGTAACCAACCTTGCCCGAATTATGAGGAGATGCAGCAGTTATTCCACTGACCAAACTCTGAAATGTGCATACTTGAAAAATGATGAAATCTTACCGAACAGCGTCTTAAAGAGAGAGGGCGGGTATGAACTACGCCTGCAGCTGTCCAGGACCCGATCAAAGTTGCTAGCTGTCAGGCGGTACTTCCGGAGCAGGCTTCAGCTTGGATTGGTCCTTTGCCAGACCGTCATCTCGTGCATGGTCCCCTAGTCGTCGGTGGTCACCGAGAAGTCGGCTCCTGGAAAGGAGAACTTGTTGCATCAAAGCAAAAATAGATAAACGATAGCCACAACACCTTGTGCCTCCAGGCTGGTTCACACACTTGCATCTAGTGCAGTGTCATGATCTCTTACGACGAGAGAACACACTGGCACCATCTATTGGGTAGCCGCGGAACATTTTTCATTTCCGTAATCGCAAATGTTCCTTAATCTGTCCACATGACTTTCGTTCCCCCGGCAACAACCAATGACGGCGCGCGCTTGATTGCCTCGTCATTGCACGTTGTCTATGCGTTATCTATGTTGTCCTGTCATTGACGTACCCCCTCTTACGTTCTGATATGCCAAAGACGGATTTTGGAACACTTGCTGGTGATATACTCACCTGACGCAAGCACAAAGGCCACAGAAAACTTCTCTGCTGGGGATGGGGGCTGCAAAGCAGAACTCCTCTGCACGACCCATTTGGTGGGACATGTGGCCAGGGCGCTGCAGAGAACCTCCACGTCTTCGCAGATAGCCCTTCTTGTAGCCCGGTAGTTTGTGGCGCTGCCAGAGAAGTGTGCTTCTGTTGGGATAAGGGAGCACAGGGAACTGAAGTATTTGCAAACTGACATACACTGCATAACACAGTTAATGTGAGCATTATGATATCAGCACTTTGTCATATTTTTCAGCTACAGGTAAATGTCATACCAACATAGCACTTTACTGTCATGTTGGTGCCTCGTGTATAAACCACATGTAAGCGATTTGGCGAGCGACGAGACAAGCGGCGGCGACAAGAATCCGCTGTAGCTCGGTCAGTCGCGCAACGAGGCAAACCGCATGAATGCGACGGAAGCAAGCGACCAATGCGATGAGCGAATTTTTTAGACCTCCAGAACCGAGCGACGCGACGAGAAACTGAGAAATCTCTGTCGCTCGTCGCTGACTCTTGTCGCTGCATGTAAGCTATTTAGCGAGCGACGACACCAGCGCCGGCGAAAACTGAGCACTCGCTCGATCGCCCTTCACCGATCGCTTCTTTCCCGTAGCATATCAGCTGTCATCGCCTTGATCGTTTTATGCGGTACGTTGTATGCAACGGGGTACGATTGATCAATAACAAAAGTGCTCTATTATGAGCCACTAGCGATGAAACGCGAAGAGAACAAAATAACAGAGGCACAGCTGACTTACCCGAGAGGGCGACCTGCCGTGGCGCGCTAATCTTCGTGCGCCGTAGCCACTGCTGGGGGAGGTCCATTTTTGAAAAGCCGTTTAGCGCGGCGTACAAGGCAGTGGCCACCATGTGGCTGCACTTGGCTGCCATACGGGGACACTCGCACTGGCAAGCTAAGATGTCGCCTCCGTGAGAAAGACTGAGCTTTACCAGGTAGGAGCAGTCTTTGAATGAGGCTGTTACATGTGCTCTCAGGTTAAATTCTTCCGCGTCAAACCAAAGAACGTACCCTTCGAGGTATTTTCGCTCTCCTTTTTCGAACGCCACGTACTCATCCTTGAAATAGCGGTGGATTTCCGAAAGCCGCAGAAATGGCAAAGGGGCAGCCATTCCTACGACTAGCAGAAAGCAGAAGAACGCCGGGCCGCTTTGTTTACCCCCGAGAGTCTCCGAGCTCCCGCTCGTAGCCATCCTCCAATCAGAGCTCGACGATGTGACGTCACGGCACCGACCTGCGCGAAAGAGCAGACGGCTTTCCCTCCGTATACGCATTTGAGCATTTGACCGCAGCGCCCTCTCGTCTTTAAACGTTGAGCCAATGCATGCAAAGTTTAACGCGATTATATACTCATTTGACCGCAGCGCCCTCTCCTGTATAGACGTTGAGCGGCTACATGCAACGTTTCATCCATGACATCCCCAGCTCTTGAGTTACTACCACATCTCAGAGCCCCCTACTCGTCCCGCAGTCGTCGCCGAGTGGTTAAGGTGATGGACTAGAAATCTATTGGGGTCTCCCCGCACAGGTTCGAATCCTGTCAACTGCTCAAACGTATTTTAATCATTTTTCATCATTTTTTTATTTCTTTATTTTTTGCCCTACACGAGCACGTAAGCACGTGCTCACGTGCTCGTGAGCACGTGAGCACGTGAGCTCACGAGCAGGAGCACGAGCACGAGCACCGGATGCCATACGGACGGAGGGATGGACGGACATGGCTAGCCCCTAAGGAGGTTCGCCCCTAAAAGACAGTTTGCCAAAGTTAAAATGATACTACTAAACCAATATGCAGGTCGTTAAAAACAATGGTCTAAGACATTTGCGAGTGAATCTGCAGTCGTGGAGTGAACAGTAGTGTCAGGCAAGCGATAATTGCCAGACATTTTCGACAGGAGCTTCTAGTTCGCTTATCTGCCTCCAGGTGGCGCATTCAGCTTTAACTTTTGCGCCGTGTGCAAATTCCCGCCAAAGCGGAGTTTCGGCTCCGTGTAAAAAGGCAATAACTTCATAGGTGAAAAAATATGAGATAATGAGTGTCCAGCGGTTGCCACACACCTATAATGTCATCATTCTCAGCCACCCTTTCATGGAGGAGCTGGGATCTAAGGAAGAATATTGGAACTTCTAAACGATTTCGAAAAAGCCATCGCACGCATTGTTATAGTTCTTGTAGTTGACTGGGAGTGCGATATAGCTATGTACCATCATAGACAGCTGTGTTGTGAGTACGTATAGTTCATAACACGTATGCTATTGTTCGTGGTTAGTTCCGTACAGGATCAATCTAAGGATGGATTGTCAGCTTACGTATTTCAGGCACATAATGTTTTACTTGATGATTTGTATCCCCTTTGCGCTTGGTGCAATGTTGCCGCCAATAAAAAGAGCAGATAACTTTAGAACGAAAAGCAAACATTAATTCAGCCGAAATCGTTGCCTCCAAACATGAAAAGGAAGGTTCCACGCATCTTGCGTCGGTGACAAGAGGGTGACTGAACCGTAGCAGCGCGTTATCGCTACTTTATTACACGCGGCAGGTTCAGGAACGTTTTGAATAAGAACAGCCGATGCCAGTCAAGAATGAGCTAGGGTGACTTGTTGCGAAAAAAAAAGGTAATCATGGCTGTCTGTAAAGCAATCTGTCGATGAAAGAGCGTGTCAATAAACGATCTGTATATGTAATGTTGTTCGATGGACTGTTTGCCACCGCCAATGAGAGGCGTTTGCCGGTAAAATATCGGCGAAATTATTTTACAGCTGCCGGGAGAATAGACAAAATAGCCTAGAATTACCCCGGTTCTTGATTGCTTTGCAATTTTCTCAGCTGTATAAAAGCTTAGTAGCACCTCTTCTCATTTCGCAGATCGCTTGCACGTTTGTACTTGTCTACGGTACAGGCTGTGTGAAGTAAACTTCAAGAAGATTAAAAAAAATCTTTTGTTTCCGTTTTCCTGCTTGTTTGCGAGCACTTATGCGAGTACAGTTTCTTTACGGGCTTCCTCCATGTCTTATATTGTTCATTCCAGTTCGGAAAGTCTGAAATAAGTTTGAGATACCTAACCTTCCAGACGGTACTCCTTTAGGGCTAACGAATAATTTGCCTGGGTGCGTGATGCTAGCTTGAGAGCGATTCATTTCAACAGCATTGGTCGGCGAAGGGAATGCCAAGGCTATGCTTCTTCTAGCACAAGTTAGCCAGCTATGCCTTTAGTGGCTTCATCGTGTCTGTTCATTTGATTGTGCGTTATATCGGGTGTTTCCCGAAAGGTGGACAAATTCGATATTGCGAAAACTACGCGTCGCAACAAAAAAAGGCTCGCGTCGCTTTGGTCCTGGGCCAGGGGCCTATTTAGGAAAATTATAAAAGTCCGGGATATTTAAGTTGTTAATTATGTTTGCCTAATTAACTTTTTTAATATTGTGTATAAGGGCATGGTTTTAATTAGAAAATTGCTCAGCATCACCGAAAAACACTAACTGAACGAATTGCAGAACGATAGAAGGCACGCGCTGCATTTTACGGTTTTCTGAAAAGCCGCACAAATTCGACGGGTTTTTAAGTTTCGGTTTGCTATCGGAGCGCATCTCGGCCCCGACGGCGCCGCGCCCCATAAAGAAATAGTGCAACCAACCTCTGCTGCGCTTTCATCGCGCGACGCAGCAGAGGCTGGTTGCACTATTTCTCCACGGGGCGCGGTGCCGTCGGGGCCGAGATGCGCTGCGATAGCAAATCGAAACTTAAAAACCCGTCGAATTTGTGCGGTTTTTCAGGAAGCCGCAAAATGCTGCGCGTGCCTTCTATCGTTCTGCAATTTGTTGATTTAGTGTTTTTCGATGATGCTGAGCAATTTTCTAATTAAAACCATGCCCTTAAACACAATACTACAAAAGTTAACTACGCAAAAATAATTAACAACTTAATTATCCCGGACTTTAATATTTTTTTTCTAAATAGGCCCCTGGCTCAGGACCAAAACGACACGAGCCTTTTTTTGTTGCGACATGTAGCTTTCGCAATATCGAATTTGCCCACCTTTCGTGAAACACCCTGTATATTCAGCTGCATAGTTTAGAAAGAGCTGATGGTAACCAGTCATCCTTGACTTCACGACTACTTGGTTGAGGTTGCGGAAGAACTTCTAGTCTATTGTAAATCAAGATCTTCAGAACATCGCGATGCTACAGAGACGAGTGAACTTGTGTAGAGCCTTGGACGTCGTCAACTTTTGCGCAGTGTTGTACGGAACGGCGTTCCAAGGAACGGCGTTACTGGAACGCGTTCCTTTTAGGAGGAACGAAGGAACGCCGCCGTTCCATTTGCATCGGCTGGAACTGGAACGGGAACGCGTTACATTTTTACTGGAACGGAAAAAGGAACGGCGTTCCTTCTTCCCGTCAATTTTTTTTTTTTTTTAATTTTAAAGAGGGAAATTTTCAAAGTATAAAAACAATATCTTTACGAAGAGCAGAATCTCGTTAACTTCTTGGTTAATTATCTTAGGGCTTATTTTGTGTGGTCCTCGTTTAGTAACAGTCGGGTCCAGGAGAGCTAGTGGACATTGGTTCTTTTTTTTTAGTGCCCGAGACTCCGGTACAAAGAGCAAAACTTTTAGTCAAAGAAAATGCCACAGAAAGAGGGACGTTTCAAACTCTTTTTTTTTTTTCCACGAATTCTCATACACCCAGAAATATAAGGCCGACTACAGCCATCACTGAATTTTCACAAAGTAACCTAGAGTTACAACAGAATAATAGGTTACCATACATCGAACGTACCCTAGTATCCCGAACATTGGTCACTTCAAATATAAACACAAATTAACCTTTATTCATTTTCCCCTAGTCCCCACCTTCAAACTAAACAACGAATCCAACCTTCACGAAGGACTTGTAATTTTCAAAACTTACCTTCCAAAAGCCCTACCTCCTTCTTCCCTTGCTCGATATGCAGACAGCAACATCGAGAAGCAACTGCTGTTAACTTAGAACAAAGGACTTTGTTAGACGAAAAAGTGTGAGGTTGTTGTAAAACGCTCGTACAGAGCGCGACACTGTTAGCGCGAACAAGCGATCGCCGGTTTTTCCCGTTCTTTTCTTTGAAACCAAGGGATGTCATCCAAGTTATTATTGCTACGGAAATAGCTCATTTAGTTCTATAATGTAAGCGATAAAATTCCGTGCTCGCTAATACTATTTAGAAGTAAAATGCAAAAATGCGCCGATGTCGTGTTCGCGCTAACAGTGTCGCGATGTGTACAATGTGGGGTAACAGTATATTGGGCTCGTCTGAATTTGCCCACCACAAACATGAAGATGGTTAAAAGCTGAGATTTTTAAAGGTGAATACTGTAAACGACTTAACTTTTGCAAGGACCTAATTTTCGCGAATCGCCTACCATTCGTGAAAATTAGGTCCCGCGAACAATTCCGGTAAAATGTAAACATATTGAAATCTATAGTGATATCCCGCCACGTCGCGAAATTTAGAACCCGTGAATTATTTCAAAACTTCAGCTTAGACCAAAATTGCGAAATATTGAGCTCGCGAAAAATAAGTCGTTTACAATATATCAACAAATGAAGCCTTGATTCCGCTTGCTTTCTTCATCTGGTGCCCTTCCATCACTGCATTCAAATTCGTATGTTGCCATTTGATGGCATAGATTAAAAAGAAAACAAAAATCAGCAAAATACAAATGTAACGTATATGTAACGATACGTTCCATTTTTTAACTGTAACGGGAACGAGTTCCTTTTTTACATATGGAACTTGTAACGGGAACGCGTTCCAATAATCCGAAGGAACGAGGAACGAGGTTTCGTTCCTTTTTTTGAGGAACGTGTACAACACTGCTTTTGCGGAAGAAAACTGGAGTCTTCGCTACGGTCGAATTACAAACAATGTTCGAGAAAGAGCGGTATGCGTGTGGTGCGTGCGGGCATATATTTTTCAAATGACAACCCGCTTGCGAATATTTTTTCCTAGATAACCGAGACCTTTGGTAAGCGACTTTTAAGTACCACCAACCATTCGAGCAAATGCGTTCATTTCTGTTTTGCGTACACTTTATGCAAAAAAGGGAAGGCAGCCATTCATTCGAAAATTCATTTTAACTTCTTGATGCACCAGGGGCTTCCGTAATGACATTTTTACTCTAATAGCTTGTATGGCCCTGTACCAGTTCATATTGCTGCAGGCTGTTCCACTTGCGTTACACTCCTAAATAAGATGAACAGTATCAGTAAAAAGAAGGAAATTAAGCTGCTTTGATTTAGTTAAGAATAAAGTAAACCCTTTTTGACTGACTTTTGTTTTTGGAATAGTTCAAAGAATACGTGAATGCACAGGTGTTCTTTTTATTATCTCCAGACAAGTACCAAAACACTGCTATTGCTAAGCACTTTGACCAACCTTAAGCGATCGCAAATCTGGTTGGCCATAGTGCACTTGCCAGCGATGACAAATTCACAACGTGCTGCTTGGGATGTGATCATGCATGTTTCCAAAGCCTACCAAGCGGAAATGGATCATTCTGTGCCAGGTAAACGATTCCACAGGCGGCCGAAATACAGGTCGGGATGTCTCGAACCTCTCGAGGTTGCAGTCCTGAAATGTTTTAAAATTTCCAAACCTCGCTGAGGTTCCAATTAACAATGTTCGCCACATTCGAGCACAGCATGGATTCGTATTCGCAAACTTCATCACTTTCGAGCACAGCCTATAGATTCAAATTCGCGAGGTTTGAAGGTTTTGAGGATTGTCAATGTTTGAGCTTGAGGATCTCTAATTAAAGCAAGGGTGCAGGCGATCTGGTTCAATACTGACATGGTAACTGTTAAGTAACGAAGGATTTTGTTTGAAATAAGTAAGATTTGTTTTAATAAAGTATCTTTCTACAGTTGCGTCGGCATTGTTTTTTTTTTTATCTGCCTATGTTTGTGTCCACATTTTTGGGCGTTTGCTCGCAGACCCGCAGCAGGGGGTGAGAGCATGAACGGGGAGACGTCTTGTTCTCTCACGCGCGGGGGGCTTCGAGCAGTCCGCGAGGCTCGGTGGAGAAGAGTCGGACCCCGGTCGTTAACAAACGGATTGGGTTTCAGTTTGGAGCGCCGGAACACCCGTGTCTTGGGCTTCCGTCCGCACTTATGGCTTTTAAGTGGGTGTGCTTGTGCCCGGTGTATTTCGCCGCTTAGTGTAGAAACTTCGCTTTTAATGGACGCAATATCTTAACTGGGCGGCGCCAGCCAGGCGGCGACGAAAGCATGTAGTGACTCTACAAGGAATTTGGGTTTGACCGTTGAGGTGTCGGAGGGGGGTCACGTTGACAGCTCGCTGATCATTGGGTAAGAGTGTACCACGTGACAATGGGCAAATTTGAAGTGATTGGTCCGTCTCTGGAGGGAAAGGAGGCCCCTACGGGTCTAGAAGGGGGGTGCCGAGAGGATTCTCGGGGAATTCGGCTTTTGAGATCAGGGGGATTCGGCCCTTGAGACTGGGGACTAAAGTATGGGTTTTAATTTTGGGATTGTTGAACTGTAAATCACCGTTGACTTGTCGTTTTGTTTTGAAATAAACATGGCCACACTGGCCATCGTAAACCAACCTACGTCGTAATGTGTCCAGCGGGATCGAACAACTTTTTTTTTTTCTTATTTGACTTCCCGGGAGACTTCCATCGGTTGGAGATCATCATTGGTCGTCATCATCCTGACCGGCCCCCTCCCCTCGGAGGGTTGACCGTAACCCTAAAATTTTGTGTCTGTCCTATGTCCCTTCTTTTCCCCGACTACAGGTTACCACAACTGAGGATTTCTAATCTCTTCCCGCTTCAGGCTCAAAACAATTTGAAGATTTCAATTTTTTTTTTCAGAAGTTCACCACGACTTTTGGAAGCTCGCGATGGTCCCCATTGTTGTGGTTACATAAACAAATTCTAGGACGCATCTTAATTCATCTATGACACAATGTTTCGTTCATTTGGTACCTGACACACGAGCTCTGTTTAGCAGGATGCGAATCTATAATGTAGCATCCCCTATAGTTGAAGGCTCAGTTAAGGCGAAGATGGCACAGGAAAAGCTGCCATCAGCTCCCTGGGCCGCTGGGCGTTTCAGGCCACCTAGTTTGTCTCTCGAGGTTTCAAACCACAGCTGTGATTTGAAGCCTCGAGAGGTAAACTTGGGATTGTCAAACTCCAGGGCAAAGCTGAACCGATTGCAGACTTCGAAGCAAGCCGCCAAACACAGGACAGGGAACAAGGCACAAGCAAAATGCAGTCTTAAAATGCCAACAAAAGACCGAATGGATAGCCCAGGTACGCCTGCCTCAACGTGTCCTCCTGTCCGCTTTTTTTTGTGTTTAAATAGAACGTTACACATGGAGCTAGCAAAGTGCTGGTAACGTCATCGGGATTTTACCCATTTTGTCTGAAGCTAAATTGGTTCCGTCAGCGGAAGATTGTGACGCCAACGCTTGGTACGGCCACAATGGACCGTTTTCGGAAATCGCCGGTTCATGGGGTTCTGGTACAAAAATGCGCGAGCGCGTTTTCAACTAAGCGCGAACACTCCCTCGGCCGAGGAAGCTAGATCCTGCACGCTTTATTGAGCTGCGGTGACGTAGATTCGGCTTCCCCAAAGCCCCTTGTGTGCCTATTGTGGCTTAGCTTTGGCTCCCATGCTCGTTCAAACGCGTACTTTTATCTCCTTCCGATTGCGTATGTTTCATTATCAAAATCTCCTAACCCAATTTTCGGCCGGGTGCAGCCAGGGATTGAAAACGGTTTCGCGGACACTCTGTTGTGTTACTTGTGTTTCCCCCTTGACCTTCCTAATATTTCTTGACTGCTTGAAGGTACAGGCGCTCCTCCCAGTGGCGTACCAACTTGTTTTTGAGTGGGGGGGGGCAAACCAACACCCCCCCCCCCGGGTCGCATATTTTTACTAGTGATGGGCCGAACTTTTGCCAAACTTTTCTAAAGATTCGGCAAAAATACACTGTTCATCATCATCCTCATTTATTTTCCTTGAGGGCCCGTGGGGCATTACACAAGGGGGTGGCAATAGAACAAAAACAAATAGAACTGTAAACACGATTATAACACTGTAAGCTAGCTAGGCAGGTTAGATAAAGAGAGGGTAATGGCTTCAACAAATTTAGTAGTACCACTAATAGAAACGATGTTATGAGGTAGTGAATTCCAATCCTCGATGGCCAATGGTAGTATGGAAGTCTGGTGAGAAACAGTTGATGAATGAATTGGACGTAATTTACATAGGATATCTAGACGCGGGAAAATACAATGGGGGGTGATAGCGGTGATTCTTTGAGGTGGCTATTGTGGTAAAAAATTCGAAGGAGGAGAGAAAGGCATGCCACTCGGCGGCGAAGGGAAAGTGAATGAAGGTTAGCTGATTGGCATAATCCTGATTTGCCGGTATATGGTGAGTAGTTGTTATAAATAAAACGAAGGGCTCTGTTTTGGACGGATTCTAGATTTTTTGCAAGCTAAACCTGCCATGGGGGGACCATATAGATGAGGCGTATTCTAACTTCGATCTCATAAGAGTAGTATACGCTAGTCGTTTTACGGAGGGTGTAGCAAGTTTGAGGTTACGGCGCAAATATCCGAGAGAACGGTTAGTATCAGAAATAACAGAAGTTATGTGAGTAGTCCATGATAGGTCAGAGGTGAGATGAACACCCAGGGCCCGTTTGCTCGAAGCTGGTTAACTAACCGCGGTTAACCGGATTTCCCTACGAGGGGGAATTTTAGGTCACGTGACCTGCAGAGTAGGGACGCCAGAGTCAAATAGTACCTAGCATCAGACAATATGGCTGCTACGGCTGCTCGTCACGCTTGGGAACATTTGTTTTTACGAAGATGCGTCATCCTCGTGCCACGAAAGGGACATTTCAACACAGAGTCTACAGTCGGAGTCGACGGCAGCTCGCCCACCGCCGGACGGCGAGCGTGCTGTGGGAGCAGGGCTACGCTTAACTGGTCACGTCAAGTTCGAGTTCACGCATCGCCCTCTGAAGTGGACTTGTTTCAACGAATGCTACAGTCAGCGGGACCTTCAAAATATATTACCTAGGTGAGTGCCGCGATGTTTCACGAGAAAGTTATGAGATCGTACCGCTATCAAAATGTCATGTCAGCAGATCTTGCGTTGTAATCAACATCCAGCTTTCTTTTTTTCACTTTTAAAACCTACCTTGAGCCGCAATCGCATGGTAGTGAAACAACTCTCTCGGAAAAACTGCCTCTAATCGCGGAGTCTGGTTTATAGTACAGTTCACCGTGTATTGTATTTGCAGCGCATCCACAACACAGACGACCCCCTTGCAGCGGGAGACGGTTCAACGAAGGCAATATGTAGACTAAAAACGTTCCTCGGAAGCAAATATCCGTTACCTTAATAGAAACTGCCGGCACGGCATTCGATCGAACTTCGGTACTGTCGTCTCCGAACTTTTACAACTGGGAAACAAACAAAGCTTCTATCATGAAAGAAGTGTCCATGTTTTCTTTGCGCTTGTCTTCCGTCAATTTATTTTGTTTTGGGATAACTAGATGTTTTCTTAGGATTATAAAGAAACACATAATTACGTAGCAGACGATCACAACCAGTCTGAAATCGAAAATGAGTCAGGCGACATCAAGCATCAGCATGAAACGGCATAGTAATTGGACATTGGATGAACAATTACAACTAATTCGGGTAGTGGGGAAGCGAAAATATCAAATTATGGGGAAGTTCAGTGCTACGATCACGACCCAAACAGTAAGACAGGCATGGGCTGTTTGCGCACCTCAGACCAATTACAGCAGTGTTGGAGGAACCTTTTAATGAAGACCAGACGGCTGTACAGCTTATACAAGAAGCACAAACAGCGCACAGGTAAGTTCATTATGTTCTTAAGTTAAAAAAATATTGCATTGCTTTAGTGATAATATATGGACAATCAAACCTAGAAACGTGTATGTGGACATTTGTATATTCGTGCACCTTTGCCCCCTGCTGGGAGCCGACTTGTCATCCTCTAAGAACAGCAGTAAAAGCAGTGCTACAGCATCAGAAGACCATTTATTGCAGTTTATGTACAAGTTCTGCACAGGCTGTCTGGGACTCGTAAAACAGTTCTAGTGGAAGACCCAAAACATTGGACACAATATTAACACACATTTTTAGAGAGCACAATGGTCCAGGCCAACCGAGGCCGACAGGCCAAACTGTAAGGTAAAAATTGCATGATTACATAGTCCACAGTTTCAGCAATGTTATGTCGCAGTTACTGAATGTTTAAAAGAATGCCTCATGCAGTATTTGTTTATTTTGATTTTCCCATGAAAGTTCCATTTACATACTTGGTTGAACAGTGAACCCCACCTCCTTTGTTTTTGCTCATGACTCGAGTAAGTAGTAGACGAGACGAAATTACTATGCCTTAACTCATAGGTGCTGGGCCAAACCCCCATGTCTTGACGCCCCTCGTCGAAGTCGTCTGCGAGACGATTGGCGAGGACTCTCCCAACCTGTGCGAGTTTGGTTGCCACGATAGGTGACACGGAAGAGTAGGTGACTGGTTTCTAGACCCGATTGTGTGACGAGTAAATGGTGCTAAGGAACCGGTCATAGTAAAGCAGAACTGTCGCTCCAGGCGAGGCTCTAAAAGACGAGGACAAATGTTGATAACAAGATGGGCATGTTGCCATTTGAATAGCATTACCTGCGGAGTACTTTTATATAAAGACCAGAGGCCAGATTCCCGAAACATTCTTACGGCAAAAAAAGTTAGTAAATTTATGTTACGACAAAGTTACAAACTTTTGAGTATTCCCGAAGCAAAATGTTGAAGTTTTGCGCACGTTTCGACGAAATCCGTAACTTGCGCAAAACTTGTGGACATTTTGCTTCGGGAATACTCAAAAGTTTGTAACTTTGTCGTGAGATAAATTTACAAGCTCTTTTGTCGTAAAAAAGTTTCGGGAATCTGGCTTCAGTTTTATTTCAACCACAAAAGCTCAAAGGCGGGTCGAAGTATAAGTCACGAAACCGTCTTCCAGAGTACACTCCAAGATTCGACAAGACAAAGCGCTACCACATTTCTCATTATTTTCAACAAGGCTGAAGGAGTTTTACCGAAGCTACAAATTTATGAAATAGGATGGCATGCAATGAAAAATCAGGAGGTAAAGCTGTTTACCATAATCTAATAAAAATTAAATGCAACAAAGTGGCAATGGCTTTTTTTATGCTAACTGTAACAGGTTTTCAATATGTAAATTAAAAGAACACACACAGTACAACCATCCTGTTGCTAGTTTTACCAACTTTGGAAAATTGGCTCAAACACTACCTTCATTCCCGTTGTGAAGTTAACGACTCCCATGATGATAACCTGTGCAAGTAAAATCAATGCCAGTGAAACTATGTGCTGTAATGTTTGAAGTTGTCCTATCATTGTGCACAGTTCAACGAGATTTGACTGGAAATGTGACCACTAATTTTATGAACTGTTAATCACATAGCTAAACAGCTGCATTCGAAGCTTTAGCAGTGAAAGTGTATGAACACATGCATGCAAATGCTCTTCACAACCAAATGCGCATTTTCCCACACCATGTATTGGGCAATTGTGCAAGAAGTAACGACACTATGCTCCGACCTCAAGCCTGCACGTCAGTATATAAACCAACTTAGCTAGCAAACTTTGACCTCTGCACCAACACGTATGAATGAAATTTGGCACAGCATCGGCATCTTTATCAGGGTTACAAACTATGCACAGTGTGTTCTCTTTGCTCTTACTGACAAGAACAAAACCTGACCACATTTTACACATGCATTTGTCGCAGCTCCAGGGGAATAGATCCACAGCCTGGTCCCTCTGGGAGCGGAAGTGCTGCACGAGAGTCTGCCACAGGAGGCGGTGCAGCGGGCTCCAACGAATGTGCTGTACAGCTGACGTTGGTGCTGGGAGGCTTCACAGCAGTTCCTGCAGGAGACAGAGGCAGCAGCAGCTGGAGGGAGCGAATCTCCTGCTGGAGAAGGAGTGCACAGAGAGGGTTAAGCAAGCTGTCACGGCAACGATCGCAGCAGCAACTGCTGCAGAGGAGTTCTACCATCAGTCAAAAAGTTACTAGAGGACCAAAAAACTTTAATTGGACTGGAAACACAGCGTGCAGAATTGCAAATCAAATTGTTAAAAAACATTTAGGAGAAGAGTAAACACTGTCATATTATGCTGTTTTTAATTTTTAATTTGAATGTATATGTTTAAAAATGACAAAGCCAACACAGCTGCTGAGAAATAAAATTCATTTTACTTGCAAATGTCAATAGATTTCTGGATTCAGATCTGCTATACTCGGTATCGTCCTACGATGAACTAAAGCCCAATGCTACGGCCGCCGGGTCCAATGACGAGCCTGTTTGAAACCATGTTGTATATTTGCTATGGGCCCTAGTCCTTCGTCGGGTGAGATGAAATATAATTAAAGCATGTACAGCGTATTAAAAATTTCATATATCAACATTGTATCACAGAGGACAAGTTGTAAAAGGTAATGTTTGACGACTTTATATCATTGGGGGTACCTTGCCAGCACAATGCACTGGTACTCAAGACCATGCGAAGCAGCATGTGCAATACATTGGTATACTTACGCTCAACCGATGAACTGGCTGATGATGGCGTACCGAGCCTCATTGCTTTCGTCACGGCCCGCTGCCACGGGCTCGACGGGAACCTCTTCGGGGAGGACAGTCCTTGGCATGCTGCAGGGGTATGTCTTGGCCAGGTTGTGCAGGACACAGCAGGCGACAGTGATGTCGCAGCATCGATCTCGCTGCATCCTCAACTCAGCATGGAGGCAGTGGAACCTACGCTTGAGCTGGCCTATCGTCCTGCACAGTGTATAGATAGAGCAATATCTGTTATCATTTTGAAGTGGTTTAACAAGAACATCTAATGAGGTCGGCATGTGATGTCTATCATCGCTCCAGCCCATTAAAACATGGTATTATGCCTAATAGTTTATATTTTTGGTGGAATATTTTAACATAGTAATGATATGCAGATTTTGTTAAAGATACCAGTGATGTGATTGGTCCGAGTCATTTTTGCGCAGCTCTTGGAGCAGTCAAAAGTCAATTTTGGAGCAACAAAAAGAACTTCTGTAGCATAAGCGCACATTAGTTTGTATTCATACCAATGCAAACATTAGGTCAAGCTTAATTTTTTGGCCTGTCCAACTAAAGGTCAATGTCTACATTGCCTTCTCACGTACATTCAAACCTTTGTTAGCATCAACTGCACAGCAGGAGTCCCTCAAACACAAAACTATAGCGTTTAGTTGCATGGAGAAGCACCATGACAAGGTGACAATAATGTGAGTGATGAAGGACAACACAAACTGCTTTGAATGGTTATTTTAGGTACTGAATGCCACTGAAATAGTACAATAACATTGATCACATAAACTGATATTTCCTTCAAGTTCTAGAGGTTGTAATAAAACTGCAATTTATAATTCAGATAAAAAGCAAAGCAATTGTCATTTGATTATCAACATAAATTACATTTTATCTGTAGAACTTCATAGCAAAAATCGGCACGTGAAGAAAACTTAAAAACAATCCCGCCGAACTCATTCAGGTTCTTCCCGAGATTCCATCCACTGCTCCTGTCAATTTAGTTTTAATCTACTCACACCTATAGAAAATTGACAGCTAAACAAATGAGTTGGCATAAATAAATAAACATACAAAAGAGCACATATAAATGTTCTTGCAATACCGAAGTACCCTCACTAAATCTTGAATTCGAAAAAGATACCGCTAGGATCTCACAATCTATCATATTTACGAGCCGAAGTTGTATTCAGGAATTGTGTTGCGTCTCGCTTTGGAGGAGTGCTTTCCGCTTAACACGGAGGTGCGCTGCGGCGAAGCAAGACATGCAAAATCGCGATGCCTACTCCGTGATGTTTGCTTCTGTGCAGTACACCAGAGCGCGGTGAAAAGCGCACTCAACGACACTAGCTAACCCTCCAGAATAAACAGACGACAAACATGAAAATTATTACGAAACTTCCAGATACTGCCTGTCATTCATACAAAATGTGATTGAATACTATGGTATGTGAGACAATAATCAAAAGATTTGAAAACCTGAAAACGTGCGTAAGCATATCATAACGGTCCGGCCGGGCAGCGAGGCCCGAGCTGTTATATTTTCAGTATTATTAAAGTGCCATTAAGTTTTGGCACTATGTTGGATCAAATTCCTCACATTTCGGTTAAATGTAGCAGAACGTAGCAGGGTAATCACTTTGGGACAAATGGCGCAGCAATCCCATCACTGATATAATGAAAATGTTCTTCGCAAAAACCTGCAAGGAAAATGCAGTTTGATATAAGCAGTATTTAAGAGGATATGTTTGAATATGCCTGTACTCAAACTGTCCAAAAACAAGACCAGCCTAAGCCAATGTGTAATATTTTTTTTTTTTTCACATCGCAAGCGTTGCTTTTCTTTTTTTTCTAAGAATTGCTTTACACTTACGCATTTCTAACAACTGTGATTGTTTGAAAAGTATGAACTTCTAGTAAAACATTGTAGGTTAATAAACCCAGTCATACAGCACCAACAGGAAGGATATGTTTCAAAGAAGTTCTAACTTCTATTCTGGAGTTCAAACAGAAAAGAGCGAATGAAATATAATAATTAATGTGACATATAGAGTTAGCTGACAAATGGTTGAATTTTGTGAATTGACTTACTTCATTCCCACAAAGCTGGCTAACCTTAGAATAACCATTACAGGCTATGGCAGTAGGTTATAGCCAGTAGTATAAATAAGGTGGAGTAGAGATACGCCTTCCTTTCCTTGCTTCTGAGCAGCCGTAGCCTTCTGTGCAAGAACATAAAAATGGCAACAAATGTAAAAAGCAGGCACAACCATATAAAAAAGTTTAGGTGCCTCAATGTGCCGAAACCCTGAAGCGTCGAACAAGGACGCATAGCCTGGCTTTACCGTTCCACGATGCTCCTCGTTGTGCTATGCGAGGCATTGTAGGCGACCTCCGCCGCTGATGACGGAGAGAAGGGCGTCATCAGCCAGGCTTGCCGGGTGTAGCCGCTATCTCCAAGCAGTAGACCATCGTAAACGCCATCAGCTCGCTTGCCTGACGCCGAGCCCTCGGTGATTATCCTAGAGTCGTGGGTGCTTCCAGGCATCAACAGCACCTGCGACCGAAGGAAACCCACCGACCTCAAAGAAGGCCTGTTGCAAGGCATGACCCTCAGCTTCACCTGGCCACCTGCATTGTACATGAGTTTGAGTCAGTCTGTAGCACTATGACATAAACAGCCATGGTATTGTTGTTGTGATCACATGCTTAGAAATAACACACCTATCATTCATCTTCATCAATAGCGAGCAATAAAAACCTTGTCCGCACAATGACAGTACTCAGTAGCCGCAAGACTAGCTCAGTAGCACCAAGTGCATAGTTGGGAGTGTAGAAACCAGGCTGTTTATAAATATCTGCACTCCTACTTTATTTGTAGTTTAGTTGCATTTGCACCTGCACCAATAATAGGGTACTAAGGGAGTAATTTTGTGTAC
>JABSTQ010003663.1:0-28117 GCA_013358835.2 Ixodes persulcatus
CCATTGCCAAGTGTCTGTCCAAATGCTTGCATCTGATCCTCCACGGCTGATGGGTTTGCTGGTGACGCGTTCAGCGAGAAATTTGCTCCGCTCTGAGAACCGCTCCTGTTATCTTGTGTACGACAGGTCTTACATCGCCACTTATCGCGCTTTGCCTGTCCCATGCCTGTATAGGAAGTTTCGGTGATACCGGCGCAAGCCTGGCCCAAGTGATAGCCATTCCTACAAACTGAGCACGACATAAACTTTTGCTCGTCGGCGATACTTGTCAGACATGCTACACTCTCCGCACCACCAGACATACTGAACAACAATTGCAGGTACAACACTTCAGTCTGTGGCGGAAAATAACAAACTAAAACGTGGTTACGAATGCACTCTCACCTGATGAAAGAAAGTACAAGAGCGTGAGATGAGCTTGTTTCAAGCGCTTCGCCACCGACTGCACCGACTTAAGGTTGAAGCCGGCTTTTACGTCCTCTTGGGTGGCACCACGAGCATGCGCTGTTGAAGACACTTGTGCGTTGATGTCCAGTGGGCGTGAAAGAAGCCAGCCGATGCCCGTGCGCTGACGCCTCCCTACGTTGTCACGTTCAAAGCCAGGTCACCCCGGAGTGATGCAGCACCAAAACGAAGGAGCTGATGAAAGAAAGTACAAGAGCGTGAGATGAGCTTGTTTCAAGCGCTTCGCCACCGACTGCACCGACTGCTGGTTGAAGCCGGCTTTTAAGTCCTCTTGGGTGGCACCACGAGCATGCGCTGTTGAAGACACTTGTGCGTTGATGTCCAGTGGGCGTGAAAGAAGCCAGCCGATGCCCGTGCGCTGACGCCTCCCTACGTTGTCACGTTCGAAGCCAGGTCACCCCGGAGTGATGCAGCACCAAAACGAAGCAGCTGATGAAAGAAAGTACAAGAGCGTGAGATGAGCTTGTTTCAAGCGCTTCGCCACCGACTGCACCGACTGCTGGTTGAAGCCGGCTTTTAAGTCCTCTTGGGTGGCACCACGAGCATGCGCTGTTGAAGACACTTGTGCGTTGATGTCCAGTGGGCGTGAAAGAAGCCAGCCGACGCCCGTGCGCTGACGCCTCCCTACGTTGTCACGTTCGAAGCCAGGTCACCCCGGAGTGATGCAGCACCAAAACGAAGCAGCTGATGAAAGAAAGTACAAGAGCGTGAGATGAGCTTGTTTCAAGCGCTTCGCCACCGACTGCCTTAGTGCCAGTGTGGTTGTAAAATCCGAAATGATGTGGTGCCTTAGTGCAAGTATTTCCCTGCATAAACCAAAATATGCTTTTGTAAGCTTTCTAAGCAGGGCAGATAATAAAATCCAAGTTGATTTAAATCGTAGTTTAGATTATGATTTACATTATGATGCAATTCAGAACATATTTATTATGATGATTTAAATGAACATTTTACCGGAAATGTAATCCAGTAAATACTTTTATTCACCATCTATCTATATTTCGATGCATTCTGTGTTCATTTGTTTTGTCCAGAGAACAAAAAGCATGAAGCCATACAGATTGATATCACGCTGAACACGAGCTAAAATTAACGCTTTTCTGGGGAATTCCGGGATATTAAGCTTTCTTCCTTGCTTCCATTTCGTTTGCAAAAAAAAAAAAGTTAGAAGGCAAAGGGGACACAAAAACGAAAGGTAATGTCTTATTTCTTGCAAATTAGAATTCACATGAAAAAGGAAACAAATGGTTTCTTAACGATAAACATTGAGCTATTTTCTGTTCACAGATAGCGGGGTTTACATTAATTATAAGTTGGTACTTGAATCTTATTTTATATCCACAATAATTCTTTCCTCTGCATTATTATGAGTAATCTCACGAATTTATTAATTAATCTGCAATGTTTAAAAATTCATCTGATAATAAATTATCATTATATTTAGCTAAAGTAATCTAAGCTAAGGCAATAGGATTTAAATCAAACAAGTTTGATTTAAATGTGATAAATTTCAATCTTTTGTATATTTTTTCGCCTTGTTTTTATTAGAAATCAGAATACTTAAAACACGGTTGATGATGAAGACTAATCTGCGCCTGCCTCCGAAGTCGCCCAGCAGCGGTGACGCTACTGGCAGCACAACACATGCGCAGCAACGTCACCTCTTGCAACGTAAGTTTCGATACGCGCGCATGCTCCTGCTTCGAACAAACACGCGTTGGTTCCCAGAAAATGCGTTGGTCATTACCATGGTCCAATAGCTTAACGGTGATGCGAGCGATGCAAGGGTGGCCCCGGGAACATCAATGATTTGTAATACGTATACAAAGAAGTAGGGCCAGATAATTTACAGAAATTGTTTCACTCGTATTAAGGTTGATACGAAGCTCGTTTATTGTGAGATTTCGTGTCATAACCTCTAAACGCTTCATGAACAAGGAAGATCGCTAATGACCTATATATACGAGTCTAACATTTCCTTCACTACTTTTCTGTTGAGATAAATTTATAAAAAAGCCTGTCGGTACCAGGTCTGGAGGGGTACAGAAATGTATAGCTTTAACGTATTATGTACTTAAACTTAATTTTCTTTAGCAAGACTTAGTTGGCGAGTAATAGAAAATAGCTAGCCGTAGATATAACGCAAGTTTCAACGGCTTTCAAGAAACCACATTGTGGTTTAATTTGAAGACATGTTTTTAGCTCGAGAAACTATACAAAAAAGAAAAAGGAATTTGCCTTCTATCCCCAGTACGGTTGAAAAATTGACCCTCCAATTCAGGTGGGAGCGAGAACAATATTTGTTGTTGCTTTCGGGAAACAAAGAAAAGAAGTGAAAGTGCTTACTGTTTCGATGGCAGATTGGGCAGAAAAAGCAAGCACAGACTTTCTCTACGTTTCCAGTGCGGCGATCCTTATCCCAGTGTGGGAAGGTTGCACCCTGGTAGTCAGGTGGGAAATTAATCTTTCAGCAGATTGGAAGACTGTGGGAGCCACCCATTTGTTTTTATTTTTACTGTTTATTTGTTGCTTAAGGGTATATTCTTAATAAGGTCAAGTTGCGCGTTAACTCTGTGTGGGCATTTTGCCCAAGATGCTCCAATTTAATTTATCGTTAATATTTTAGTTTGTAATATCTCCGCGCAACAAAAACCTTCAAGAGCTATAAAAGATTATATGTATAACATGAATAAAATAAACATTTCAAATTTCGAAGCCCGGTGCTGGGGTAAATTTACTTTCCGTTAATCCTTGGGGTGTATTTTATTCATGAGTCGTTTTTTTAGCTCATTAAATAGTTCGAGTTAAACTTTATTTTTTTGGGGGGAGGGTGGGAGGAGGGGGAGGTGAAAGGGAGGCGAGGTGGGCGATCATACGTCAGTGTAGGAATATGTAACTTTTGTTCGAGGGCTTGAAGGGACAAATGTCAGCACCTCTTATGTTTTGGTTTCTTTACCTTCACCGAGAGCTCACGGAGGCGTCAAGAATTTTGACAAAAAGGTTTCAGCGTTTTACCAATATAACCATTATTTAAAACATCTAATTCCAGTTCATTCCAAAGTGTGTTTATAGATAACCGCTCATCCTTCAATGTCTAAACTATTGATTCTCTCTAACCAAAAATTAGAGCGAATCTTTTTAGGTTTTTTTTTATTTTCCGATGGTCATGGCAAATAATTTTGGTGAGAAATACATATATTGAAACGAAGAAGAATAGCGAGACAAGAAAAGTGGTGTAACTGAAGGCACTGATACGGGTCAGATTTTATATAAGACGCGCGCGATCGTCGTCCTTCTTTTCTGGTCTCCAGGCTCGTCGTCTTCTTCGCTACATTTGCCCCACGCTTAGGGGGCTGCCATCCTGGCAGCAGTAGTTGTAGAGGGGGCGGTCGGGTCGGGCGGTACATACGGTTTCATTCGTGACACATGAACGGTCTCTTGATGGTGACGGCGGCGATCGGTGGGGAGGGGAACGGGTTCGACGCGGTAGTTGACCGGCGAGGTAGCTGTCAGCACTTTGTATGGGCAATGATATCTTCGAAGAAGCTTTGAAGATAGTACAGGCTTCTTAATGGGCATCCAGATCCACACCAAATCACCATCGTTGTAGGTGACGTAGCGGTGACGAGCGTCGTAACGAATCTTTTCGACGTTCTGGTGCTCAGATGTGCGAACACGGGCTAACTGACGACATTCTTCATCTCAGCTGATTGCTTCGTCAAAGGTTATGTGCTCCGTGATATTTGGCCGATAAGGTAAGATAGTATCGAGCGTACATGATACTTCGCGGTTATACGTGAGCATGAAAGGTGAGAAGCCTGTCGTAGCTTGAGTAGCGGTGTTATAAGCGAAAGTAATGTATGAGAGAACTAATAATAATAATAATAATAATAATAATAATAATAATAATAATAATAAATTTTTATTCGCAAATTGCCCAGTAGCAAGATCAGTTTCGGGTCCGATCAAAGCCATCAGGGGCTTGTAGGATCAGACCCAGCAGTTTAATTGACAAAAGTATCACAGGCACGGCGACGACGAACACTCAACCAACACACAGAAATAGGCTAAGCCTCATAGGGCCCTGGAGTCACACAGGCACGATGAGGACGAGAACACAACACACACTCAGTTGGATCAACATTGTAGATCCTTCGAGTCGCACAGGCACGACGAGCACACGCCAACAATCACACAGTTGGTAGAACCTCGGAGGGCCTTGGAGAGTAGTGCGAGGTCACGTGGCACGATAAGTCGTAGAATGAGGTGGAAGAGAAAAGGAAACAAAGCAAACGCAGACGCGCACCCATGCGGCATCTTGGGCGACTGAATTCGGTATGATCATAAATGTAAAAAAAAAAGAAAAAAAAAAGACAAATTTAAGCATGATTGAACACTTGATGCTGCAGGGAGGACACCGAAAAGGTAGGGCGGGTAGCATAAGCAGAAGATGCAGTGTAGAAAGCAGGAGCATTCGCTCAAAGGCACAATCACATACCTAAAAAAAACAAAAAAAACCTTTGCCCAGGTTACTGTCTAGTAATGTCAGAAAATACATTTTGCAGCTTCCTTTTCAATTGCTTGTTAGAGGTGATGGAACTGAGCGAGTGCGAGAAGTCATTAAAAAGGCTAGGTACATAATGTTTGCGCAGACTCTCACCATATCGAGTCCGTACCGAAGGAATTTGATAAGGAACGAAACATCGGAGTTCACGACATGGATTGGATGGAATTTTGAACTCGCTTTCCCAAAAGTGCCGCCTGATAACTGTTTGAACAAAGAGCGAGTAAAAGGATGGCAACTGAAGAGACTCAAAAAGATTATCAGTACTAGAGTATTGCGTGTGATAGGCAACGCTTTTGAGAATACCCTTTAAAATCCGATCGATTCTTGAATGCCATTGGATGGAGCAATTAAAAAATACGGTGATGCCGTACCTCAGTACGCTGTACGCTAAGGCGTGTATTATGTTTTTTTAATGGATAACGGTAAAATCCCTTTAATGTTGTACATGAAACAACAGACTGTACGAAGACGTTGACATAAATGAGACATATGAGTACCCCACGCTAAATCACAATCAAAGTGAACACCTAAGTATTTCATAGAGTCAACATATTGTATTGGAGTACAATCGGTACAAGTGCAGTTAGATGTATGAAGATATAAGGGGAAAGTCAAATTCACATTTTTTAATGGATTACGAAAACATATCAGTTTCGTTTTTGCAGTATTAACTCGAAGCTTGTTTGTAGAGAAGCAGTCCATAAGGTTAACAGCGTCCACCTGAAGCATTTCCATTGCCCGCTGGTAATCTAGGTGCCGAGAGAATAGGACGGTGTCATCTGCATACTGATGTATGAAGCAGGTGGTAACAACAGATGAGGTGTCATTTACATATATGTTGAACAATAAAGGCGACAGGACAGACCCCTGTGGAACACCAGATGTTAAGCATGCCAGAGCACTACGAATGTTGTCAACACAAACAACCTGGGTACGATTTGATAAGAAGCTCTTAATCAAAGAATAAAATGGCCCCCGGAAGCCGATTCTTTGCAACTTGCTTAAAAGAACGTCGTGATTTACGGTGTCAAAAGCTTTGGCGACATCGATGAAAAGTGCACAAGTAACCATGTTGTTTTCAAAAGAGTGGTGTAAAAAATCAGAAAATTTCTCAAGGAGACAAGAAGTACCACGTCCTGCGACAAATCCGTATTGATGGGGAGATATTATGTTGTGTTTGTCGAGAAAACCAGACATAGCAAGTAATAAATGTTTTTCCAAGATTTGCGAAATGCAAGAAAGTATTGAGATGGGTCGGTACGAGGAAACTTTATCAGGTGAACCCCCTTTAAACAGGGGAACTACTAAAGCTTGTTTTAATTCACCAGGGATATTTCCACTCTCCAGGATGTTATTAATTATTACTAGGAGAACGTCCTTTAAGGTGTCATAGTTACGACATAAATCGTTCACAGTAATTCCGTCAACACCCGCAGATCGGAAGCGCTTAAATCCGAAAATATATGATCGCAGTTCAAATTCAGAAAGAAGAGGAAGAAACGCCGATTCTAAGACAGACGGAATGGCGGGTGTTGAAATCACTGCAGTAGATGAGCTAAGAGTTGAGCAAGCAAAAAAACTATTGAGCGCGTTGACAGTCAGATTCATGTCTAATCCGAAATGTTTTCTAAGCGTCAGAGAGACATTTTTTTTTGTAGAGCCTCTAAGCTTCTTGACTATCGACCACGTGAGTCTCGGGTTGGAACGGGCATTCGAGATCTTATTTGCAAAATATATTCGCTTTGCAGACCGAAGGAACAATAATAATAATAATAATAATAATAATCAATCAATCAATCAATCAATCAATCAATGTTTTTATTGAAGTGCCCAGGAACAACCTTGCGGTCTTGGTACGGGTGCACTCAGGAAACATAAAAAAAAAACATAACACTACACACAACAAACAAACAGTAAACAATAAAAACACTTAAAACATATCGCATATGTCGCATAAACTCTCTACGGTATACCACCACGATAGTGAGAGAAAAGAAAAGCGAGAGTATAAAATTTGGTTCTGAGCAACTTAATCAAGTGCAAAAAAAAATGGTAAGCAAAATTTAGGTGAGGACCTTTAGTGCTCTGATGAACTCCTGTGTGTTATTGTTAAATATATCAATAGTGTCTGTAAAAGAGGAATTGTAGGTGTGCCCAATCCTTGACACGGGCTCGTGAAGATTAGGTATGCGAGCATTGTGGAAGGATGCATTTTGCCGTGTAGTTATTACGGGAATTTTCAAACGTACATTTGAGATCAATGATGTGCAGTCAGTGGTGCCATGAACAAGTTTGTACAGAAATAGGATATCGGCATGTTCCCTCCTACGCCGCAGGGTGGGCAATGCCAAGCTATGTTGGATTGGGACTGCTGGGTCATCGCTTAAGGTAGACGCATTGCGCGACGAGAAATGATGTCTGTAGATACATAAAAACTTATTCTGAACACGTTCGATCCTAGCCGAGTTTGTCGCGCAGATTCCATTCCATACAACAAAGGCATACTCGACGTGTGGTCTACATAAAGCACTGTACAGTGTGACAAAAGTACTAGGGTTATTAAACTCTTTAGTAATGCGGCACGTAATACCAAGCGTGCGTAAAGCTGAGCTTACAATGTGGTCAACCTGACGCGAAAAGCGTAATGTACTATCAAATACAACTCCAAGGTCTTTGATTTCATTCACACGTGCCAAAAGAACTGACTGAATGTCATAAGAGAATAAAATATTATGTGTCTTTCGAGTGTAGGACATGACTTTAGTTTTAGAACTATTTAGTTTTAGGGCATTCTGATTGCACCAGTTTTCGAAAGCATATACATCATTTTGTAGCAAAACACAGTCGCGTTCGTCTCGTACCTCTATAAACATCTTAATGTCATCTGCATATTGTAGAAAGGAAAAGTGACGGATCACAGCCGAAACATCATTAACAAAAACTGAAAACAGAAGAGGTCCGAGAACGGAGCCCTGAGGCACACCCGTTGTCGCCTCATAAGTAGCAGAAGAATTATCATTCGAGCTAACAAAGCACTTCCGGCCACGCAAGTAACTTTTGAGCAATGAAAGCAATGAGTTGTGAATATCTAGCTTTGACAGTTTAGCTAGTAACATCTCATGATTAACAACGTCAAACGCTTTACTCAAGTCAAAGTAAATCACATCAAGCTGGCCTCTGTTAGCGACGGCGTGAGCAGCGGTTGACATAAAACAGGTGAGATTGGTTGTGGTCGAGCGACCCGCCATAAAACCATGTTGGTTAGGGATAAGATAACGCTTGAGATTGAATGACAATATTTTGTGTAGTGCCACTTCGAGGAGCTTCGAAAATGTGCAAAGAAGAGATATAGGTCTGTAGTTCGACACATTTGTTTTTGGACCGGACTTATGCACAGGTACAACAAGTGCCGTTTTCCACATGGCGGGAAAGACCTCATTTTTATGCAGTTGTTAAAAATATGTACGAGAACAGGAATAAATATGGCACTGTATGCCTTCAAGAGGACCGACGGGATACCATCATGGCCGGAAGACAATGATGGTTTCATTTTTTTTACACACTCACGCAGTAGCTCCTCGTCAAAGAGTGCAATACTGGATGCATTCCCAGAGACAGCTGGCGCGGCAGTAGTTGAAGGGGTTGGATGATGCTTAAAAACGGACTGGAAGTGGCGTGCAAACATTTCACAAACATCTGTCGTCGAGTTTCCCTGTGAGTCCAGCAGGGTGATCTCTCCTCTACCTTTTGTCTGGGACCGAGAGCGAACATACTTCCAGAATTCTTTTGGATTTTTAGTTAGCTGAAACTCGACGGAATCAGTGTACGCCTGACGATCACGTTTAAAAACTTCCTTGCAGAGAGACCCAAAGCGCCCAAATTCTGATTTTAATTCGGGGTATCGTTCTTTTTAAACTTTCGATGAGCGCGCAATTTCTTATTCATTAAAGTACGTAATTCGTGCGAGAACCAGAATGGAAACTTTGAACTTGATGTTTTACGTAACGGGATGAATTGATTCATTCCTTCTCGAACGATTCGACTGAAATCGCGAACCTGTTGATCAACGTCAGAGCACTGAATGATTGAGGACCAATCGTAATTGGAGAAATAATCGTACAAACTAAGATAATCTCCAGCGGAAAAATTATGTCTATTCCCTTCAGGAAGTCTCCGTGAACAACGTCTCATGCCCCGTCGGACAGGTATACTAATATCCAATGGGGGGTGATATCCGTCGGGGGGAACCAAGCCTGACGCACCCGCAGTTACATCTATGCAGTCAAGATCTGAGAAGCAAAGATCAAGCATGTTGCCCTGGGTGTTCGGGATACAGTTATATTGTTTTAAGTTCGTAAATGATGCGAAATTAAGCGAGAGATTAGATTTTTGAATAATATAGTAATGTTTTGAGGACGCAGAGGGAGTTTCCCAACATATGTTAGGGACATTAAAATCGCCAAGAACCAAAAATTTAAATTTTTCAAGGGCGTTGGTTGTGCGCTCATTGCCTAGTAGACATTGACTGAAATCATCAGGAGAGGTGTCAGGGGGCAAGTAATAAGCACCCAGAAGGATACCCTCGCCATTCGCACATTGTAGCTCTACCCACACTGACTCAAATGATGTCTCGAGATCTGGACGCCTAACACATTGCAATGACGCATCGATTGCTATCAGCACCCCACCCCCCGTCTTTTTGAATGTAGAGAATGCGCGATCACGTCGAAATACTGTAAAATTAGGTGGGAAGAGATCAGATGAAGAAATATTCGAACAAAGCCAGGTCTCGGTTAGCACAATAATAGATGCATGAGTTAGGGTTACGTTAGAAAAAAATTCATTAGCTTTCGTGCGGAGACCTCGGAAATTCTGATAATAAATGTCTAGTTTAGGTATCTGTTTCGGTATTATTGGAGAGAGGTGTTTGGGATACCGCTTGATAGGTGCGGCTGTCAGTCAGCTGGCCTTTGAACTCCTTGAAGAGGCTTCCCTCTGGCCAAAGGAGCGGATCAAAAAGTTTCTCCATTTCGTCATCCGCAGCCGTCACGTGGAAGGACGAGTAGCCCTCATGCCGTGTCTTGAGCCGGGTGCACACGAGCTCGCGAACAGGGCCCCTTCTCTGGATGTGAGCCTGAAGGCCTGCAGGATCACAAGATGGGCCGAGACGCGTCACAAACACAGCGCGTTGGTGACGTGGACGAGGGGGTGGCAGTGCCACAGGTATACAGCTGGTTGCCGCACTTCCCCTCAACAACGGACGCCTTGCCGTGTTGAACTTGTGCCCCGCCCCGAATAATAATAATAATAATATTAATAATAATAATAATAATAATAATAATAATAATAATAATATTATTATTATTATTATTTATTGCAGGTGCTTTAGGTACATCAATGCAAAATAGCGGGACCATCAAAGCCATAAAGGCTTGTAAGACTAGTCCCTAAAATATTAAATTCAATACACACCTAGATCAATATAAGATAAGACCGAGAGCCGGAACGCATGACAAAAGAAAATTTGTACAGGCACAACACCACGGCACAATGCACAGAGTTCACGGAAAGTGAAAAGAGCAACATAAAATTGTGTTGACACATAAATACAACATTACACGCCTGAACAAAAAGCCCTCAGTTGACGCTTCAAGGTTCCTCGAGATGTCACATCAATTAGCGCAGAGGGAAGGTTATTAAAAATGTGAGGTACGTAATATAGGCGAATGCATTTCCCAAAATGTGTGTTGATGCGCATCGGTGTAAACGGTGTCGGATCTCGAAGGGCCCGACATACATTGTTGGGGGTTTTAAAAGTGTTATCCCAATAGTGTCTGATTATTACAGTTTGCCAAAATAGTGCCTGAAATGTTGGTAGAGAGAGGTCATTAAACAGGTTATCAGATAGTTGGAGACTCGAGCCATATGCCACGCTTCGCAAAATGCCTCTAAGTAAGGAGTTCACCATAGAGTCCAATCGATTCGTACACTGTCCGAACACAGTTATCCCATACCGAAGTAGGCTATACACGAGCCCGTGCACCAAAAGTCTTCTCGTTGTCATCGGAATAAATATGCGCAGGTTGTAGAGGGTGCAGGAAGCGGCTCGTAACCTTTTAAAGATGTAGCAAAGGTGAGAGTTCCATGATAGATCACAATCAAAATGGATTCCTAAATATTTTGTGGTGTTGACATAGTCGATTGGCACGCAGTTGCAAGATACACAGTTTGACCCGTGCAAAAAAAGTGGCCTGTCCAAGAGAATCGATTTCAGCGGACTACGAAAGCATATCAGTTGCGTTTTTTTTTTGCATTGATCCGAATGACATTCTCCGAAAACCAATCCAGCACCCGTATTACATCTAATTGGAGCAAATCAACGGCATCACGGTAACGTATATGACTGGACAGCAAAACTGTATCATCGGCGTATTGAAATACTTTGCATAATAATAATAATAATAATAATAATAATAATAATAATAATAATAATAATAATAATAATAATAATAATAATATAATAATATTTATTCCGCTTTCATGTTTGTTTTCGATAATTTTGGGCCCGTCAAAGCCAAAGTAGGCTTGTGGGACATGGCCCGGAAGAGGTAGTAAGTGATTAAATACATCTAGTTAGCAAACTAACACCGATAAACAGTCATAGTTGTCCGGGGTGGGGGAGGGGGGTAGGGGAGGCGGCGGGCAGTCAGTCACTTTGTACATGGCACGGATAGAGATAGTAAATTACAGTGGACCGGTAGACACATTATAGACATATGTACAGGTAGATATAGTGATACACAAAAAGTATTCATATAGATATATACATGCCACAGACAGAGATAGTCAATCACAGTGGACCGGTAGAAACACTATAGACATATATACAGGTAACATAAAAAATTCCGACAAGGTTGTCAAAAAAAAAAAAAAAAGGTAAGGAAACATTAACGAGAACTTAAGGTAGAGTCCAATCAATTAGGAATTTTTTTAGTTGCTTTTTTGAGGTAAGCGTAAAAATGTCATCAGGAAGCGAGTTAAATATTTTCGGGACATAAATATCACGAGTAGCTTGTCCGTAGCGAGTATAAGAACGAGGTACAACATAGCGAGGACAATCTCTTAGAACTCGGGAGGACATGAATGTCTTTTTGAAATCATCCATCCAAAAGTGGCGCAAAATTACTGAATTCACGAACAACTTTTGGAAGGAAGGTAAACCAAGATATTGAAAGATACTTTCGCATTCTGTCAAATCACAGTTATACGCCACGCTCTTCAGTATGTTCCGCAGAATATTATCGATGCGTACCTGCCATCGTATGGGGCAATTGGAAAGAATAGTAATTCCGTATCTTAATACGCCGTATGCAAGACTGCTAGCAATAGCTCTGCGCACACAGATCGGAGCAAGATGTCTAATGGTGTACAAAAGCCAGGCAGTACTTCTGAGTTTGCTACAAATATAGGACAGGCGGGTATTCCAAGCAAGGTCGCTGTCAAAATAAACTCCCAGGTATTTAACTGAATTCACATAAGAAACCGCCGTACAGGAACAAGAAGTACAATCAGAGGTATGAATAAACAGAGGAATGTTTGTCACAGTTTGTTTCAAAGGATTTCTAAAGCATACTAAACTAGTTTTTGAGGCGTTAACTTTGATACGGTTGTCACGAAACCAGTTCATAGCAGTGAAAACAGCTTGTTGTAGTATTCGTACGGCTGATGTGTAGTTGGTGTGACACGCGACTAAAACTGTATCATCCGCATATTTAAATATATGACAAGTTAAGATGTTTTTTTCAAGATCATTCACATAAATATTAAACAATAAGGGGGAGATTATGGATCCTTGTGGAACGCCACACGTCAGAGACACCTGTGTGCTCATGTTTAGACCTCCCAGAGCAACAACCTGGGAACGATTAGAGAGATAATTTGTAAGAAGCGTGTGAAAGTTGCCACGAAATCCCAGCTTGTGCAATTTCTGAAACAATATACTGTGGTCGACCGAGTCAAAAGCTTTAGAAATATCTAAAAATAGGGCGCAACTGTATAGATTATTGTCAAAAGCAGAGTGGAGGAGGTCGGAAAATTCTTCTAACAGTGAAACAGTTCCAAGACCCTGTACAAAACCGAATTGTCTCGGTGAAATTACTGAGAACTTGTTGAGGAATCCTGACATAGTTATTAGCAAGTGCTTTTCCAGAAGCTGACCTATGACAGGCAATATGGAAATTGGTCGATAGTTTTCCTATTTGTCTTTTTGACCCTTTTTGAAAAAAGGTTTAACAAGTGCTGTTTTTAAGGTTCTAGGAATTACACCGGTCGTTATGAAACCGTTTAGCATGAATAAAAGAACAGAAGTTAAAGCCGCAAAATTTCGTCGTAGAATTCTGATCGATATGCCATCAATTCCGTTTGGTTTCGTTTCATTGAAGCTAAACACCAGAGAATGCAGGTCAACATCAGTGATGGTTGGTAAAAGTGCTGATTCACAAATTGAATTATTTAGGCTGCAAACGCCAGGAGAAGCCTCAGATGTTACTCGTGATGTGCTTGCAAAATAATTGTTGAATGAATTTGCAACTAGCTGGGGATCATCTTTAAAGTACTGCAAGGGAGACTCTGGATGTGTGGTTTTCCCACGCAGTTGGTTGACGATGGACCACGTCTGTTTGGGGTTATTTGCGGCTTTGTCAAACTGTCCTCTAAAGTAGCGCCGTTTTGAAGCGCGTATCAGAGCACATACTTTATTTCTTTCTATCTTAAATTCTAGGTGGAGCGCGCTATTGTTCGGGGCACGCTTGGATCGTCTCCACAACAGGTCTTTGTATTCGATTGCTTTAATAATATCTGGGGTTATCCAATGGCTTTCCTTTTTTCTTTTCCTAAAACTGATTGGACGCTTCGCCTCATTTCTGAAAAACTGGATTTGTTCGCAAAATTTCTTGTACACTTGACAAGCGTCGTTTGAGTCAAGTAACGATGACCAAGTGAAAGATTTTATAGACAAGTCAAGTTTCCGGTGATCTACGATCCAAGCGTCAGTCGTTTTATCTTCGCCTGGAAAGTTTTGCGTATCGTGACGGGACAACAAGGGTGTCCACTGACATGCTGTAAAATAATGGTCTGCCAGTTTTTGATTGGTTACGCAGGATTGAATATTAAAACTTGGACCACGCACGTTTATGTGATCAAGACACGATGCAACTAGTGATCCATTTAAAAACTCTTCCCTTGTTGCAGACTGAATGCTGCATTCAATACCATGAGAATAAAAATTGCGTAAGGTAATCAATTACTACTGGTTTGGAAGAGGCTAATGTATCTATGCTAAAATCTCCCACCACACACACCTGTTGTTCTAACGTCCATGATGATACAAAGTTTTCAAGTTCTAGAATAAAATTGGAAGCACTGTTGGACGGAGGGCGATAGACGGCCATTAGCAAAAACGAGGCATGTTTCGTGATTATCCGCAAAGCGACAGATTCAGCATAAACGAAGGAAATGTCCAATCGGGATGTGGTGTATACGTCTCTAACAAAAACTGCAATTCCGCCACCGCGTCTGTCGGGGCGTGTATAGCAGAAAGAACGATATCCAGGCAAAACAAAAAACTCCAGCGACTCGGAGGGAGTATTAATTTCTGTTAAAACAAAAGCGTCAATTAAGTCGTTTAAGTTTAGAGCAATCATCAAAAACTCATCCCAGTATTTTCTTATACTACGAATGTTCAGGTTGAGCAGTCCAAATGAATTACCAGAGCTATGGCTAAAACAAACTTTGAATGCGCATACATCGGGAAAGGTGAAAAAACTGGAACCCATGAGCTCACTTGATCTTGTCTAAATCGCTCTTTCTGGCAATATGAATAACTGTTGTTCCCTCAGACTTTTTGACGAGGATTCTACCGTCCTTAGTCCAAACGAATTTAAAATTTACTTCGCGTGCCTTCCCTTTCGCTAGCCAGAAAAGTTCCCGCTTTGCTTGTGTTAAGTTTTCATTGAAGAACATTTTCGGCAGTGCGTCGTTCTCAGAAAGGGCGCGCAGTTTCTTTCTAGCTGCAAACCATCGCTCCCTGATTGCGACATCGTTGAACTTTACCAGGATTTTTGGGATTGTGTTCTGTTTTGCAGGAAGGCGGTGAATTGACTCAATGTCTGAGTGTCGAAATCCCTGCAAGTCGAGTTTCGCCGCGATTTCCGACAGACGGCCTGTCAGATCCTCGTTCTCAACAACTGGAAGGCCGCAAACCTCCATATTGGCTCTGCGACACTGCTGCTCGGATTCGCTTATTTCAGCACGTAATATCTCAAGCTGTGAGGCTTGGGCAGTGACTGTATCTCGCAGAACAGACACTTCAGACTCGCCCATATTCGCGTGTAGGCTTGCGTGTTGTGACGCTTGGGCAGCAACCGTAGCTTTCAAAGCTGCCACTTCAGTTTCACAAGCCTTTAGAGCAGTTTCGCCAGACTTCAAGCCCTCCATCACGGTGTCATATTGCTTGGAGACAAACGACACTGTGTCTTGCAGCTCGCTTATAGTCTTATTTAAGTTTGCTACCTCTGCTGCTAGGGGCAGTAGGTCTTTGGTCTGGCTTATCAGAGCTTCGACTTTTGAGCTAATGTCAGGTAGAGCTTTAAGCTGAGCCTGAATGGCAGACAGCTGTGATGAAACGCTTGCGTCAAACTGCGTATTGTCTGTTTGGCTACTAAGATTGCCTCGCCTACTGCCAGGCCTGCAGCTCTTGCACTTCCATACATCTCGCTTTGTATCACTCATCGCATTAAATGTGTTCGGTGCAATGCCCGAGCAGCCCTGGCCTAAATGAAAGCTACAGTAACATTCAGAACACGTCATGAATCTACCGTCAGCAGGCGTTGGCTTGTGACATGAGATGCACTCGTTGGAATCACCCATTGCAGCGCGAGATAGTGCAGGTGATACTGGAGCAGTGTTACTCGAGATGAGCGGGAACTCGGAAGCTGTCGGTGGTGACAACGAAGGTCGTGAACAAACCACTGCCGAAAACCAGCGGCGTAATGGCAGGAGGCGTGTCACTGACCTGGCAAGACCAGCAATGAGCAGCGTTGTGACGGAAAGCAGCAGGATGGCCTGTCACTAAGTGGAGCCGCAAAATACTTGGAAAAGCCGTCTTTTGGTTGTATAGTGGCGAGCTTGAGGCGATTTAGACACAGCTTCTGTGTCACGTATGTCGTCCTGAGTCGAGCCTTCACGAGAGCACCTTCCGAAAGCGGCGAAGTTAGTAGTCACCAGCGAAACCTAGCCGCCGACAGTGCCGACGATGGCTTTAGGGTCCCTGTTCCAACCGTAGAATTCGGGTGCAGAGGATGACGACCCACGTCGTGTCCTCGGTGTCAATCGACGGGGCCTCGGCCGGTCTCAACTGGCGGCAGCAGGATGCGAAGGGGAGGCGATCGGTACCAAGTTGAGGAAATAGCACACCGTGAGATCTGTGCGCGTAATGAGCGCACGATTCCCACCGTGAAAACAGTGTGTCCAGAGATCATGAAGACTGAAGGTGTAGGCAATTGACGAGAGCCCTCACTTGGCGCAATAGCTGAGTTGGCGTGTAGCGGTGGCCTGAAGCGATGTTGAACACTCCGATGCCAGGCACACAAGTGGCGTCAATGGTACTGGGGCAAGCTGGCCGTAGGGAACATGGCGGCGATCGTGCAGGCAGTTCAGCGATCGCCTCAGACGATATGCCCGCCTTACTTGGATTGTAGGACGTCGATCGACAGCCCCATAGAGACTCTCCTTCTTGTCCAGATGGTAGGACCTCGCAGAGGATTTAAGTCGACGAAATCATCAAAATAAAGGCTAATATTTACCAGCGGTCAAAAGGAACGGCGGAGCCTGACGAATTCTTTTTCTTTTTATAATAATAATAATAATAATAATAATAATAATAATAATAATAATAATAATAATAATAATAATAATAATAATAATAATAATAATAATAATAATTTGTATTCAGGAACATCCATAAATTCATACAGGAGTACGGGGGCAATCAAAGCCAACAGTGGCTTGTGTGACGCCGCCCCCCCCCAAAAAAAAAAGAATCAGAGGTTGAATGTCCAAGAACACAGTCAGTAAAAAATTAGCACAAATCAAGCAGAGAAGGGGAAAGAAAACGATGAGAAAGAAGTTAGGAGTGCACAAGACAAGATAACCAATATATACACAAATGGAAATGCAGTAAATATAGACACCATTGTGAAGCGACCAAGAACAAAGTCAGTACAAAAGTTCGCAAAAATAATGCAATGGGTACGTTAGAAAACAAGAATAAACAGTTAGGAGTGCACAAAACATGAATAATATGTACACAAATACGTATATGTACTAAATATAAACATTGCTATGTAATCTCTCCTCCAGAAAGATAAAGCTTCATACTTTTCTTCAGCTGGCTTAAAGAGTTAGCCTGCAGAATTTCGGAGTGCAAATTGTTAAAGGTCTCAGGCACATAATATTCGCGCGTATTCCTACCGTATCGAGTACGGACAAAAGGGATTTTAAATTTTTCTTGAGAACGAAGGGAATGAGTAGGTACGTTTTCTCTTTTGAAATCATCAGACCAGAAGTAACGTTGGACAACAGTTCGAGTAAACAGACTTTTGAGACATGGGAATTGCAAAAAATTAAACAGGTCACTGTCATCAGGTATTTGCAAGCCATAAGATTCACTTTTCAAAATATTTTTCAAAATGCTATCTCTTTTACCATGCCACTGGGCAGAACAGTTTCCAAACACTGTTATCCCATACCTTAGCACGCTATATGCTAGCGTGTGGGCGATTATTTTACGTACCGAAAAAGGCATAAGCGATTTGGCGTTATATAAAAGGCAACTTACACTCCTTAGCTTTGCACAAAGTGACATGAACTGAGTATTCCAAGTTAGGCCGCAGTCAAATAAAATTCCAAGGTACTTGACAGATTCAACATATTCCAATGAAACACACTTGCATGGTATACATTTTGAGTGATGTAAAACAAAAGGGAAATCCAGATGCACGTATTTAAGGGGATTATGGAAACAGATAAGTTTAGTCTTATTTACGTTAACGTCCATAAGGTTTTGCTGAAACCAATCCATGATTGAAGTCGCAGCACACTGTAGTGAGCGTGCGGCATTTTCAAAATTAAGATGTCGAGTGACTATTACGGTATCGTCCGCATATTGATAAAGCTTGACTTCAGAGAGAGATTTTGAAATATCATTAACGAACAGATTATATAGAAGTGGAGGCAGAATTGAGCCCTGGGGTACCCCTGCTTTTAACATTGTTCGCGGACTGCGGGACTCAGCTGCAATTACAAGCTGTGAGCGATTCATAAGGTAATTGGACAGGAAAGAAAAAAACGGGCCACGAAAGCCGTAGCTATACAGCTTTCTCAAGAGGACTGAATGGCTGACCGTATCAAACGCCTTAGATACGTCTAAAAAAAGGGCACAGCTAACAAGATTTCTTTCAAAACCGGAAAAGAGTAAATCTGAAAAGTCTTCCAGCAGAGGTTGAGTTCCTTTTCCCCGAATGAAACCAAACTGACTAGGTGAGAGGACATTATGCACGTCTAAAAAGGATGACATAACTTGGAACACGTGTTTTTCTAAGATTTGAACAATAATTGGTAATATTGCCGCGAGCGCAGCTGACCAAGCAGGCAGCGCGCTCGTGGCCTAACGGTTATCGCGCGTGACTCCCACGCGAAAAGCCAGGGTTCGATCCCTGGGAGCGACGCATCTTTTGTTATTCCTGCAATCTAGTTTTCTGGTAAATTCGAGAATCCTGTTGCGTGTTCGAGGTCCAAATGCTCTACGCGTCGAACATTCTACGCTGATTATTCCAGAAGCTTACGCATGTACATAAGGGGCTCCGCGTGGCGAACCGGGTTCAGTTTCGCCCCAGCGCTCGACTCTGCTGTCTCGCCGACTTCGACGCTCGCGACGTTTTGTTATTATTTTCTATTTCCTTTTTGTTTTCGGCACAAGTTCGCCACATTAAACGTTTATTTCTTCTTGTTTATTTATTGTTATTCTGGTCACCACCCGTGACAATATAGAAATTGGGCGGTAATTTTCAATCCTATTCGCTCCGCCTCCTTTGTATAAGGGCCTTACAATAGCGGTTTTTAGTTCATCTGGAAGAACGCAACTCTCAATAAAGCCATTCAACATATAAAGCAATACATGCTTGATAACCTCATCATTTCTGCGAAGATCGGAAACTCGGATGCCGTCAATGCCTGGAGATTTGGAGGACTTGAAACTAAACAGCAACGAGTGAAGGTCGACATCATTCAGCGGTGGAAGAAAAGCAGAAGCTGTGACGACATTGTCGAAAGTGATGGAAGAATCTCTGCTTTTACCAGAAAAGGTTGCAAAAAAACTGTTGAAATCTCTTACAACAGTTGAGAGATTAGGACCGAAGTTTTTTTTCACAACATTATCAACAGAACTTGCAGAAGGGTTGCCACGAAACTCATTGATGAGATGCCAAGTCTGTGTCATGTTCGAGCGAGACTCTGAAAATTTTTTATGAAAATACTTTCGCTTTGCCGAGCGAATCATAGCATTTACCATGTTTCTGCAAATTGGGAAGTCTGATTTAAGTACAGTATTACCAGGCGAACACCTATATCGAGCCCACAAGTTATTCTTTTCCGCTATTGCCGCCAAAATGTCTGCATTGAACCAGTAGTGATCAGGCCGACGTCTTTTAACGCAAATTTCTTTTTTTGAGGAAACGTAAAACATATTAATGACATGAGCAAACTTTTGGTATATGTCCGTGGAACTAACTGATTGAAGGAAGCCATTCCAGTCGAAGGAAGAAACAAGACGATCAAATTTAGCGGTGTCAATAACAGATGTTCTAGTGCCCAGTAAGCTACATTGCGGGGAAGGGTTAACATTGGACCACCGACATGAAATAAAATAATGATCCGCAAGCTTCTGTGTGATAACTGCTGACTGGACTCTTTGTGAACAGGTTCGGAGATTGATATGATCTATACATGAGACGACCAACCGACCCGAAAGAATTTCTTCCCGGGTCGGAGCATTTATCAAGCTGCTAATCCCGTTACCAGAAAGAGTGTTGAGATAAGTGCATACTGAAGACTTTGAAGGGGTCAAAATGTCGATGTTAAAATCGCCGAGAATGCATAATTGATCATAAGTGGACAACTGCCGAAGAGCACCATCTAGTTCATCCAAAAAATCGCGTACGTGTTCTGATGGAGGCCTATATATTGCTAAAAAACATATCGAGCTAAGTTCATTTGTGATATTGAGCGCAATACATTCGGCGTGATTGAACGTAACCGTTAGGTTATTGACGGACCAGTTATCACGAACATAGACTGCAATCCCACCCCCTCTGCCACATGGCCGAGTCGTAAACGTGCTGTTATAGCCTGACATAGAAAACTGACTTGTCATTTCTGCTGCAATATTAATTTCGGAGAGAACAAAAACGTCAACTGAATTGTTGATATTACTACATATCACTTTGAATTCATTCCAATGCTTTCGAAGGCTCCTGATATTAACATGAACTACAGTGCACAATGTGTCTAGAGAGTCTTAAAAAAATTACGAAGACTGTGAAAATCTGACACTCGAGCAAAATTCATTAGGGGCCTATACAATGCTGTCGATGTCCGTTATCTGGTTGACAAGAATGAGGTCCGAACCCTCGCTCTTCTTGGCAAATATTTTTCCCCTTTTCACCCATACGAATTTGTAGCCTTGGGCCTTTCCTTTCTGTCTTGCTAGCCAAAACAGCTCCTTGTTCGCTCGGATCAGGTTATCATTAAAGTAGAGCCGTGGGATGCCCCCTGTTTGACTCAGCAAACGAAGGGCACCACGCTCAGCCATCCAGGCTTCCTTCAGACTGACTGAAGAGAATCGGATTAGGACTGGTGGAATCCCGTCGCACCTACCTGGCAAGCGATGTACTTCCTGAATGTCAGAACACTGGAATGTCTTAGCAATAGACAGCTTACTCGCGAGCTCGGCTATAGACGCTACGAGGTTTTCTCCCGGAGAGATCGGTAGGCCGTGCAATTCCATGTTAGCAAGACGTGAGTACTGTTCGCTCTCATTTTGCTCAGTACGTATCTTTAGGATCTCTGTTGCTTGGGACTGTACCTTGGCTTGGAGATCGGAGACCTCGGCCTCGAGGGCTTTCACCGTTTGATTATTTGATGTTGCTAGCGTTAAAAGAGAGTTATATTTTGCAGAGAAGTCACTAATCGATGTTTCGACGTCTTTCACAGTCGTCTGGAGGCACTGAACAATAGGCCCCAGGGCGAGGAGCTCGTCAAGCTTGGCGGGGAGCACTTCCAGGGAGTCGACGCTCTGCTTCAGGGAAAGTAAGGCTTCAAGTAATGCATCTGTGCATTGCGGAGGGCTACTGCTAAGCATTTGACACTTACTGCGGAAAGAACCCCACAACAGACACGAGGCCGCTAGGAACACGTGCTGTACTTTCACTACTTTAGGCCGTCGCAACTCCCACAACTCCCACAGACCATGTTCTGTTCTTCGACAATTTTTTCACTAGTCACGACCTCCTAGTTACGCTGCAGCAAGAGAGATTTCGTGCTGCAGGAAAAATCCGTGAAAATCGCCAAAAGATTTGTTTCCCCGCCTCCAGAAAGGAAATGGAATGTAAGCAGAGAGGCCAATTCCGTTCGTGTTTCGACCTAGATGCTGAAGTACTTTTCCTAAAATGGAAAATAACAGTGTAGTCACCATGGCAACGAACTACGACAATATTGAGCCAATGTGCTCTGTAAAACGGTGGTCTCCTGCAGAGCAAAGAAAAGCGAGCGTGCTGCAACCAAAGCTGTTCAGCAGCTACAAGAGGGGGTTGGGAGGCGTAGACCTTTCAGAACAAGCTGCGAACTTCCGGATTGGTATCTGGGGGAGAAAATGGTGGTGGGTTCTGTGCACACAAATGCTCAATGTTGCGGCGGTAAGTGCATGAAGAATTCACCAGATCACAGGAGACTCAAAGCTAGATCTTCTGGCATTAACCGGGATTATTGCTAGCTACTATCTGCGTCTAGGTGTGGAGAACCTAGGAGTGTGAAGGGCTCCAGCGTCGGTTGCCTTGGATGTTGTGCTGGACAAAAATGAACACTTCCCATATAAGTTTCCGAAGCAATTACGTTGTCAGTCTTGCCACCAGAGGTCGATGTGAGCCTGCGAGAAGTGCGATCTTGCTTTGTGCCTGAAGCATGGTTGCTTCAAGACGTTCCATGGGCAGAAGCGACTCACACTGGAATCGCCACTATAAGAGCCAATTGTACTATATAAAGTGCGGTGCCATAAGTTTGTAAAAAATAAATGAATTCCCATGAAACTTTTCACATGTTGTTTCTGTATTTACATACATATGTGTACAAAATTTCAATCGAATAGGACGGCTAGATATTTCATGGGCCTTAATGGGTTAAATTGAACGCTTTGGAGAAGTCAATATATAGACACATGATGAGTTCTTTATTTTCAAAACATTCTATCATTTGTTGCTTTTGTACTAATCGTGCTCATTCCGTCGAGCGATGTTTTCGAAAACCGTGCTGACTATTAGAAATGATTGAACATTTTTCTAGGTCAATATAAAGTCTTTTATGAATGATTTTCTCAAGACCTTAAGAAAAAATGGATAGAAGAGAAATAGGTTTGTAGTTTTTAAACGCATTGTTGTCCCCATCTTTAAACAACGCGACAACCTTAGAACACTGCATTGCTTTAGGAAAAACCCCAGAAGAAAATGATAGATTAAATATATACGTTAACACCGGTACCACTGTCGAAAGTATACTTAATCACTTTGATGTTAACACCATCTACATCTTGACCCCTGGAGTCTTTCTAGTATCTAAAAACTGCAAACACTTAATCCTCATCAGTAGGGCTCACAAAAAAGAGTTTTCGAAATTATGCTTCACATAGCTGCTAGCGACAAGCCCATCTGGAGGTGTAGCTATGTCACTTATAGCTACACCTCGTCCTCTTCGTAGATGGAATTTATCTAGATCTGATGGAAGGAGACGGGATAGTTGATTTATAACCGCGCTGCCTTGAGGAACCCCAGTGCAAAGAGTATGTTCCTGGCTTTAGTCTTTGTTTTTGTCTACAAACATCTTGCGTTAATTGAGAAAGTATGCTATCCAACACAGAGTGCGACCGCAAAAACGAGTTAAAGAAATCCATGTAAAACGTGAATATGATTAATGGTGTCGAAAGCCCGTTTGATGTCGAGAAATACGGCTACGGTAATGTTACCTTGGCTTCTTTCGTGTTCTACATAAGTTACTAGTATACAATTCAGTATACAATTCATTGTGCATCGTCGTCTTCTAATGCCAACTCGTAGGCGCGATGAAAGCGCGTTGCTGTTTTCAACCCACTATTGTAATCCTCGTTTATTAATTTCTCCAGAACATTGTCAATACAGCTTGTTAGACTCACGGGGCGGAATGACTACAGTGACATGGACGATTTTCTTGGTTTCAGAAGAGGGACAACGTTCGCTAACTTTCAGTCCTGTGGAAGACATTCTTGTTGCCATATGTTACTAAAAAGTTGCAGAAGAAGAATGGTTGCCTTAGGTTCCATATTTGAAAAAGCGTATGTTATGCCATCTTGTCCTGGGACTGTTTTTTTACCGGAAATTGTTTGTAAGGCAGTCTGCAGTTCGGGAATTGTAAGTGGGAAATCCAACTCCGACTGTGCTGACCAAATTTGTGCATCTATTCTCTTTTGTACTACGTTGCATGATGTTGTGAATTCTAGTACATGTCGCAACGACCCGACCGCGTCAGCAGTTGGCAAAACTCATCCGCAACGAGGACCTCAGAAATACACCGATGTAATGCCAAAGCCCAGAATAGGTGAAGCGGGGTGACAGGCGTTCTAAGTGTTCGGCGTATGTTCCAGACTTTTGGTATTGAGGTAAAAGGCGAAAAAAATCGCAGTTACTGCGCCAGCCTTTTTTGCTAGCTTTTTTAGTTGTCGACGCTCGAGGGCAACCTTTTGTTGAACCTCTAAGTAGTGCTAGACTTGCCTTGATTGATTGTATTTCCCTTCGATCCTTCGTTGTATAGCTTGCAGCCGCTCATATTCGGCATTTACTCCAATACATCCCGGCTGTGGAACTAATATCACACGGGTAGAGTCTTCCATATTTGCGTGAACGCTTGTTACATTTTCAGGTGTGCAGTCAATTGCATATGTGGTTTTAGTATTCAAGTGTCAATAAACGTTCGAATTTGTTAATTGAGTTTTACGTTTCTGAGGAGAAGGCAAATGTTTAGGTTGACAAATGAGGATAGGAGAATAATCCCTTCTCCTTGTCTCAATATCTCTGCACCAGTCCATTCCAGAAAATAAGTTGTGGGAACAGAGTGTTAGGTCTAAACAACTAGAATATGTAGGACCGCGCAAGACTGTTACAGATCCATCATTCAATACCGTTAGGTCAAGATATTCAGCTGCGTTGGTGATCATTTCCTCCTCAATATCACATCGATCACTTCCCGAGAGAGGATTGTGCGCGCTAAAGTCACCGGCAACTATGAATGTCTTCCCAAGGTTTCGAATCATACGGGAAAACTCTGAGAGCGTTATAGGTGTAACGGGCTCAAAGTACACACTTGCAATGACTAGGCATACCTTACCGATGTTCACATTGCACGCCACATATTCCGGTGCATTCTCTTTCGATGTAGATACGAGAGTTAATATCAGGTCTTTTCGCACGCGTAACAGAACGACTGGGGCCGGAAGGTCGTGTTGTTTGATAGGTCACATGGTTGGGCAGTCGGAACTGGGCTGCGACTCGTGATTCAGAGATGGCGCGAATTGGGAACTGATGGAGGGCAACTAACTCGCGAAAGTCGCTGCTCTTTGCTCACGGACCATTGGCGCTCTATTGGAACAGAAACACCTGTCGGTAGCGATTATTCATATCGAGAATTGGAATTAATTGGTGCACTCGAACGTGGAAGGATATACTCCACTGAAAGTAGCATTTGCAATTCAGGAAAGTCTCTAGCCTCCGGTAGTGTAGTTACAATTGCCTTCAAAGCAGCAAACGAAATTTGGAGCAGCAGCTTCTCCAGCTTTTCGGATCGGGCAGTTGTGTTTTGTCGGAGAGGCATTGGAGATGGATTGGTGTCGGCTGCCTGTGCCTCAACTTTTCTCGTTGTCATCATTGGTGACTGCGTTGAGTTGCGTATTGCTCACTTGCGTGAAGGAATCCATGGAGGACACCTTGGTGGTATTGGTGGTAAGGCGGTGCCGGCGGTGCCTCTGGTGATGGTGCCCCCGGTCCTGCAGCTCCGCTGACTTTGGTGTAGGTATACCTTGATCTTTTCTGCATTGGTTTCGGAGGCGCAGTACAGACAGGCCTCACTGCCTCTGGATTTCGTGTTGGCGAATGACTCTTATTCGTCTTGCCATGAACCAGTTCGTGTTTGCGTAATGCTCGTATCTTTTTGCTTCGCACACAACCCGCGAATGATGCAGCATATGGTCCACCACAGTTTGCGCGCTTGGGATGGTTTCTGGAGCTGCATTCTTTATGGTTATGGGGGCCTGCGCACAACATTCATCGCTGTAATCCGCGACATGCATTACCCAAGTGTCCATCTTTTGGCAGTGGAAACTGCGCACCGCCTGTCCAATGTATTTTTCCGCCGGGTGACTGGTGAATCCTACAAAAGCTCGTGTGGCCATTGGGAAGTCGTCTCTAAATTATAAGATAACGCTCTCCCATGGATGCTTGACGGCACTTCCGTCGCTTTGAGGTACGTAGGCGATTTGCCGTTTGACAGACGCCACCCTTTTCGCGTGAGATACTCCAGGAGTTGTCATCTGTGTACTCGTATGGGGCAATTTTTTTATCTGCCCAGATTCTTTGAGTAAGACTGCGGTACATTTGCTGCGACATCAATTCCAGCAACTGTTTTCAAAGTTATAATCTTATTTATGACGACAAAGAGGCAGCACTTACCCCAAGGCTTCCATTTTTGGTGATTTTAAGTGAGCTAACTTTCTCTTGTGCTGTGGTGACAATTTCGTTTGCGATCCGTTTAGGGTTCACTCACCGGAAGGACTGTGCCTTCGTTGACTTGAAGATGATGGGGATGCCTTCAGAGCGCTTTTTTGCAATATGTCACTGTTGTGAAAGGTGTCTCGTCATGATCACGTTAATTGGTCTCCTAGTGAGTAGTCGGAAATGCTTGCACCATCCGACGGCAGACATAGCTTCATCTCTGGTGTCTCTGCAGAGTCCTCAGTTGTTTGGCGTGTAAGGGCTGAACAACCAGCTGTAAAAATCAATTCAGGTGGGCGTAGTAAATGGGGTTGGCAAACGCCATGAAGGAGGAGACGAGGTCTCCCATGCCTTGCTTTGCCGGTTTGATGTTGGTACTCGATTGCATCTGCGCAGCAGATCTCTGCTCGTGGCTGCGGATTGGTGACATATCTTACAAATTACCTTTCAAGGCGAAATAGTTCCTGCAGTGTTTAAACTGTAATTCGATGCAAGTGTCTGGACGTTTTCGTCCAGACACTTGTTCTTCGAGTAGGATTCCGAGTTTCCAGTATTCATTTTTTCAAATCAATTTTTTTTTAGTTTAACTTTTTTTGGTTATACATTCGGAGTTTATTGAAGTTTATTTTTGTTAGCTTCCCAATTGTCGGAAATTCAGAATTTAATTTTGCAGTGTTTCTATTAAAAAAAAAGCAAACAAACAAAACCATTTAGGTGTAAACGCGTCTAGGTTCAAGAGAATGCACTCGTAATAAATAATATTTTCTTCAGATTCATTTGGCATTGACACCCTTTCTACTGGCAATACTAATCTGTCCAACAAGAAAGCTTGCAAACTTGTATTGCTCCGAAAAAACGTTGGTACCTTAATATAAATAAATGCTGGAAGTATTAGTCGCTGGGAAGCTAGTTTTTGAATCGCGCCCTATTCAATCACCTTACCCCTCGGCTGCGCGGGGTGGAGTGGCAAATTAATATAGACCTTCACAACCTCTCCATCCCCGCTCCTTTCCTTCTTCTATGAATATTTATGGTTCGTAACTTTCGCTGTTACAAAAACCCAACCCGTCCTTCCTCTAAGAGTCCAAACTAGAAACCGGAAAAATTGGTTTCTATCTCTGACCGAGAGGTACAGTGACCTGTTGTCTTGATGAACTTTGAAGAGATAAACCGGTACACTATTTTGCCACTAATACAAGATCTGACAGAAAAAAAGAAAGAAAAAAAACTGGGGGTGGGAATTTTTCTGGGACTGTTGATTTTGTGCGCTGACCTTATTAAATTTGTTTGCATTGGGACATCGAAATACGGGGTTTATGGGATAAATTTGAATTAATTAGAATTTAACCGGCGGATGTTTTCCTTAATGTTTTTTTTTTATTTATCCGAATACACGGAACCCTAGTTATGACCTGGTGCGCAGGCAAATGCGGGGGTCCATCAATACGCCTCGCAAGTGGGCTCATTTTCGTCTTCTGCGCATGAGACAAGGAGGTAGCGGTTACGTCAGAACACCGAGCCCTGATTGACTGATCGCGACCCCCTGTCTGAGCGTCGTCTGCTCCTTTACAACGTCGACTGCTCGCAACGTCGTCTGCGTCTGTCCTACCTTTCCTGCGACTTTCGGAAGTGCAGGTCTTTACGAGCGAGCTCGACTTCGCCTTTCAGAGAGGGCAGACGAATTAACTCGAGCGGTACGCTGTTTTTGTCTAACAACTAGCAGAGCGCATCCAGGAGAAAGAAGTCAAAGGACTCACTAGCGAGGTGTCCGAGGCGCCGAGGTTGTTTGCTAAGAACCGAGCGTGAGCGTGTTAGTGTCCGCGAGTCCCTCCCAAATACCTTTTCCCTCCTTCGTGGCGGCGAGACTCCTCACTTTAACGGCGTCGGCGGGTTGCGCAGTTAACGTCGTCTGCTTTCGTCTGCTAGTCAAAGTGAGATGGCTGCTTTACCTTCTGGTCTGACGGAG
>JABSTQ010003664.1:0-12275 GCA_013358835.2 Ixodes persulcatus
ATGGTATTTTCACGGCACTGTTGTTAACTTCTCTGCTTGTTCACATGTTCTGGAGATCAACGGCATGCAGACGCTACTCGGCGGCTTCCTGGTACTGGTCGTCTTCACGGGTGCCTTTGAAGCGGACTTGATCTGTGAGTCGGCACTTTCAGCCAACCGATCACTAGAGAAACGAATTTCTATTACAAATATACTCCGTCGGAAAGGTTCAGATTCGCAGACTTTCTGGACGCGCACGGGATTCTGGTTGGTTCTTTGTAAAGTAAAAACTAAACCTTCGCTTTTTTTTTTAATTATCTGACATATAAAACGCAATTCACTGTATAAAGTCAGTCTTGGCATAAACCTTGCCGATAATTAAACAAACAAAAAATAGTGAAAGCCTCGGTTGTGTCATTGTGCCGTTCGTAACTAAAACATTTATCAAACAAAAAATTTTATACCCGATATTTTTTTCGTTCTTGTTGGATATTGTATCTAGAACTTCGCGGCGACCAAAAAAAAAAAAGTGGACCCTCTATTTCTGACTGATGACGTCATTAAAGCGTCACGCTGTTGCCGGTGGCGATCCTGGCGGCGTCGCAACAGCTGTGGTGTATGTGGCAGACGCCTGTTCTGCTGCAGGTTGCTCTTTAGAGTGGCAGTCCAAGGTAGCTCCGACACCCAAAAGTTGGAACGCCACGACGACTGCGACACTCGCGTTCGCTCGTGATTTTCGCCAGCATTTCTAGAACCAACCGCCAGGATCGCGACGTCCGGCAGCTTGACACTCCAGCTTTAGTGACGTCATTTGTTGCCACTTTGGGACCACTTTTTTGATGGATGTCGGAGACGCGCGCCGGGCTACCATATTGTTGGATTCCTCGGTATTGTGGTTGCGACGTTGCTTTTGCTTATTTTCTTGCCTACGGTTAAAGTAATTATCCTAACATTTAAAACATTGCTGCGAAGGCTGTCTACTTGTATCCGTGGGTTGAGCTGCAGTTTACACTGATATAGTACAGCTTTCATTCAGTTACCACTGTGCTGTCAACAAAGGCTTACAGGTTGATGAATCTGACGAGACACCACATCTCATCTTTTGACGGGGTTCTTATAGTGTGCTGCTTCCTTTTTTTCTTTTTTTTTTTAAAATTCCATTGCTTAGATTTAATGAAGTGATGTCTCGTTAATATGGACACCTGCGTTCGCTTCAAAAGCGTTCGCAATGTGAGGTGTACAGTGCTTAAAATCTCCCGTAAGTTGAGGGGGGTCCCTATTTATACAAGAAGGTTGGGGGGGGGGGGGGGGGTTCTGACGAAATGTACTAGATGAGGGGTGGCCTGGCTGACCCGGCCTAAGAGCCGCAAACAAGACCACAAAACTTCCAAGAGCCGTGGCGGGCGGGGGGGCGGGGGGCAAACTTTTGTTTAGAGCAATAAACGAAACTCGAAATACTTTCAATCTATCCTAGACAAAAGCAGTCCAACTGTATGTAGTAAGTAGCAGTAGCACAAGACTACCAAACCACAAACTGTCTTTCGATATAAAACGCGTTTCATTTCTCTTTTTATGGAAGTGCTGTGTGACCGGGAGGGTTGCGGGGGGGGGGGGGGGGGTTGTAGGGGAGGGAGCCGCGAGCCGCACTTTAACACGCGAAGAGCCTCATGCGGCTCGCGAGCCGCAGCTTGGCCACCCCTGTACTAGATGCACATAAAATAAACCCCACTGCTGACTCTCCCCACGCTGTACCTGCAACCCTCAAATTGCTAATCCCCAAATGTCACATCCCTGAGAACAAGCTATTTTATTGCAAGATATGATTTTGATTTCACTAATGCTGGGGCTCTGGAGGAGGGTCTCAGGCCCTCCGTTAAAATCAGTGGGGGGTCAGAGACCCCCTGAGACCCCCCAGAATTTAAGCCCTGGGTGTCCATAATGACGAGACAAAAATGCACGTATTTGCCAAATTTGTCTCCAAAAGTGTTGTCTGTGCGGAGCGCAAATTCGTCTGCTTCTTTTGCAGGGGCTGTGGTGACGTCAAAACGCGGCGGGCTCAGATTGTCTCCGATTGAAGGATAGTGGGCAAACCTCAAGGCAGCTTGCTTTCAGGTCTACCCACTATCCTTCAATCAGAGCCAGTCACAGCTCGGTGACGTTCTGACGTCACCACAACCCCTGCAAAAGAAGCAGACGAACTTGCGCTGCGCAGAGCGGGAGAAGTTTGGGTATCGCCGCCTGGTGGAATTTTTTCGCAACCCAGAGTGAGGATACTTCAACTTCCTCTGCTGGTGCACACACGTGTGATGCCAAACTCCTATACCCCATGAAGATTAAAACAGAACCGCGTGGGTAGTACGTGCACTACCCATAGTTAGGAAAACAGAAGCGCCCCCTAAGCGAGCTTCTCGCCGCGAATAGGTTCGTCTGTTTCTTTTCTTTCGCGATGCCCGCAGTTGAAAACTGGCCGGTCGGATTCACCTGCAACACGAGCGCCCAGTGCCGGAGCCTGTTCCCGGGGAGTCACTGTGCCTACAATGGCTGCCTCTGCATCAAGGGACACTACTACGACTGGAAAAAGATCGCCTGCGTGCCACGTACGTACACCTGCACCCTTCTTAACCTAAAGCTATACGGTGAATGGGAGTGTCATGCCTAGGGAGGCTCAAGTGAGGGTGGGAGCAACTCAAAGCCTGTAGAGCGTTTGCAATTTAATGGCGGCGCCATAGGGAGAGGATTTGAGAAAGGATATGCGCCAATGTTGCCTGAACGAGAGCAGACGCCCGCTCTGTTGCAACTCTGTTGCTCCATGCGCCTTTCCTCCTCTCGCCTCCCATTGCAAGCAACGAACGCCTTGGCGCAGCCTCTCTCGCTTCCTTCTCGCTCTGAGAATGGACCTTTTCCGAGAAGCGTTCTGCGCACGCGCGAGCGCCCGATGCCAAGCGGTGGAAGTCGGCACGAAAAATCGAGGACATTCGGAAGGAGGCTGTGGATCAGCGAGTAGAACACGTAATTTCCGCATATATATAATTGTGTTACACAAAAAAAGAAAGTGGACGGAAAGAAAAACACGACGTTTGGGTCGTGTTTTTCTTTCCCATCTTTAAAGTCGCTTTAGGCACGCGCCGCAGCTCAGAGAGCGAAGAAACTGGTAGCGTAGCTCCCATTATCGATTGGTAGCGCAGGTAGGGCACTTCCTCAATTTTTAGTTCGTGCAGCCACCGCCTGGTGCCGTCGGTATGTGGAAAAGGTCCAAGACTCCCAGCAAAATTTAGCAATTAAATGGCGTCCATGTCCCGTGATCCCAGATCTAGCAGTTGCACCCACCCTCACTTGAGCCTCCCTAGTCATGCCGTCGGAATGGAGCGATCCTGGTGGTTGGTCCTAGAAGTTAGGGCAAAAAGTGCGAGCAGACGTGAGTGTCGCCGTCTTCCCGGCGTCCCGACTCCTGGCCGCCGAAGCTTCCGCGGTCTGTCAAGCTGTAGGGCGACCTGCGGCAGAACAGGCGTCATGCGCCATCCGCCACAGCTGCTGCGACAGCGCCAGGGGCGCGACCAGCGACATCATGACATTTCTATGACGTGACCAGGCGGAGATCGAGGGATCACCTTTTTGGGATGCGGTAATTCACACCAGTTGGAGACGAGCTCCAGGCACCATACTAAAATGCTAAAGCTAACAACACTTAAAGGGATTATCCGGTCAAATTTCGTAGTCATGAAAACATTTAGACCTCAATGTCAATGGCTGTAGGAGCATCTTCCACGACAAATCTGAATTTTGTGTGCTTCCCTGGAGGAGTAATTGTATTTTAACCCAAGCGTGCATAAACGGCGTTTTCCTCTTCCACCTTCAGGGAAGCGGAGTTTCTGAGGTAACATCAGGCAAAGAACGCGCCGAACTAAAGTGCACTTCGAATTTTGTCCTCCGCGTGAGCGGTACGACGTGGTTCACACCCTCGCTGCTGCGCTAGATTTTTTTTCCTTTTTTTTAGAATGAAAGGGTATTTTTGTTGTGCGGTTGTCACGCTCCACACTTCTCCGCGACATTTACAGTGGCGAGTAATATGGAATGCTGCGGTACGCCGGGAGCACTGTGTTCCCACGGAGGAATGAGGCATAGGATATGACAATTGCAAGACTGGTGTGACGTCACGTCAGGCATGGGAGTGCAGCCGTTGATACTTGCCAAATTCGGCATGGAGTTTCGTTCAATTATCCGTCGTTGATTACACTAAATTGGGGTGTCGTTTAATGGAATAAAAATTGCCTATGTTAATCATTAGGCTCCCACCAGGTAACCATCACGAAATCTTAAGAACTTCCGGTTTTCACCGGACAATCCCTTAGCTACAGTGGCTTAAAGGGGGTAGTGTAACGAACGAAACCGGAGAAGCGGCACAGCGTTGGAAGACGGCCGCGGGTGGCGCTGGCGCTTGCAGCACCGTCGTTCCGGCTATGGCTCCGGCTTGGCCGCTTGGTCAGCTTGGCTCCGGCCAGCTCCGGCCGATTCGCAGCTGTCGACTACACTGTCGTCTGCTAGTTTCAGATTTTTATTCACCTTCAAACACAAATCATGTCGTTGGAAGTTCAATGGAAACAAATAATTGTTTTTGAGGTATTTATATTAGTTATGAAGCGTGTTAGGGTGCCTCTATCTGCCGGCCGATTGAGGCACCCTAACGGAGCTGCGGATCGAAGCGCCACCTACACCGTCTTCCAAGGAGCGGCCGTTCCCGATGCATGGTGGAGGCTGCGCGGTAACTACACTGACTGTACTTAAGCCATGGATGGATGAATGGATGCTGATAGATGCTAATCAGAGCCGTAATGCTTGCTGCTGTACCTTTTATAACGGGTGATAACTCGCGTCATCTAGCCTCGTGCTATAAGATTAAAAATGTACACTACGTAGAATTTTGAATTTGTTTTTCTAGGAACCTGAATTAATCCACATGCTTTACAAATGTAAAAAAAAAAAAAAAAAAAACGTTTTGCAGCTTTGTTTTGATTTCGCCTTCATGTTTTTCCACCCCTCCGCTCCGATCGGAGCAGAAAAGAGAAAAGATGAGATTATTTGATCGCGTTTTCGTAGGCGCCGGAGTACCCATTAAAGGGGTACTCCGGCGATTTCTTCATGGTCCCCGATTCGCTTGAAATTTTGCTAAACTCGCCAAACAACATCGCTAAAATAGTATCCCAAATATTAGGTTAAAATAATTTTTTTTCGCGAAGTTATTGAATTTACAATTTTGGATCCTCACCGTGTTTTTTTCAAACTGAAAGTCTCTACTGGCAACAACGAAAAAGTGACGTCAGTGGAAGGCAGGGGTTCACTCTTTGGTCTGTAGAATTTGTTCCCAACTGATTTGAAGCAGCTTTATGGTGTCAAATGAATGCTTTGGAAGCTCGCTCCAGGATCCGCGCTCCAGCACCGAACAAATGATTGGCATATTCTATTTTTTAGACTGTTCGCTCGACTGGCAAGCCTTCCCGTCACTGACGTCACGGCACTGAAAAGTGCGGGTAAATTTGAATGTTGGTTTTTGCATCATTTTCTTTTGCCGATTTCGCAATAACTATTATGAATTTCGCGATACTAAATAGCATACCGGAAAGGGTAAAGGCTGGGGAGTCAGAAAATATAGTTAGTCGAGGTAGCTCAAAAATCGCCGGAGTACCCCTTTAAGTAATTAGTCGCCTACATAAATTTCCGTAATATCGAAACGTTTTTTCGGTGTTTTCTTTTTCTTTTTATTATACGTTATTCCCAGCCATTCCGAGCCATATATATATATATATATATATATATATATATATATATATATATATCAAGTTTCCTTGAGGTTTGACCAGTCTTTATTTAAATCAGTTTTTAGGGCGCAGCACTTAGGCGCCCGTTTACGGCTTGAGCGGCGTCGCCGTCGGCGTAACCGCGCGTAACCCTCGTGAGGGTTACGAGGGTTACTCTCACGAGGGTTACGAGGGTTACTCTCACGAGGGTTACGAGGGTAATCCTCGTGATCCTCGTGAGGGTAACAACCCTCGTAACCGAGGGTTACCCTCATGAGGGTTACGAGGGTTACCCTCGCGAGGGTTATGAGAGTTACCCTCACGAAGGTCACCCTCACAAGGGTTACTAGGGCTATGAGAGTTACCCTCACGTGAGAGTAACCCTCGTAACCCTCACGAAGGGTTACTCTCATGAGGGTTACGAGGGTTACCCTCACGAGGGTCACGAGGGTTACCCTCACGACGGTCACGAGGGTTTTGAGAGTTACCCTCACGAGGGTTACCCTCACAAGGGTTACTAGGGTTATGAGAGTTACCCTCACAAGGGTCACGAGGGTTACCCCCTGAGGTCACTTGACCCCCCTGAGGTCACGTGACCCCCCTGAGGTCACGTGACCCCCTGAGGTCACGTGACCACCATAAGGTCACGTGACCCCCCCCCCCCCCCCCCCCCGCCGAGGCCACGTAACCTCAGGGAGTCACCTATTCCTCAGTACCCTACCATCCTATCCCTCAGTACCCTTCCCTCCTCCTCCTCAAGAGCTGCGCTCTAATCCGGCGTTACAGGGAGTTGTAAACGGCTTTCATTTTTTGCCCCGTACATATCCTGGGCATAAAAAAATCGCCGCGTCTACTTCGGTGTAAAATAACCCTAATGAACGCATTAAAAAAAAAAAGCATCACGCTGTCTAGATTTCAGTCGTGTTCTTTGAAGGCGCAGTCACACTTTTCCCATCATAAAAAAAGTAGTGTTCACTGCAGACACGATGACATAACTAGAGAGTGTTAGGGAAGCGTGTTTGCACGTCCGATACGGTGCGATGGGTCCTCCGGTACGCACGGCGCATGCGCCAGTCTTCTGCGGTAGCACATGCACAGTTCGTACCGGAGCACCCACCGTACCGTATCGGATGTGCTAAAACGGTTCCCTCAAACTCCCTAGACTTGCTTCGAGCACGTTCGAAGGCTTAATTCGGACATGTCTGCGGGCACTTATTGTGTGAACAACGTGACAAAACCGTCGTACAAAAAAAAATTGTTTTTTCACTTTAGTGAAGAAGGAAGCGAAGCTGTACTATGGTGGGAATGAAGTAATGGCCGGCCACAAGTCGGCAAGCCAGTGTGGAAAGGCTGGAAAGGTTGCCGCCGTCTCTCATAGATGGTGGTAGCTGTCCAGAGTGTTGTGTCGACATTTGTTTGCTGGCGGACACGATACTGGCGAAACTGCCCCTTAACAGCTCCGCCGTAAAAGCACTTTCTACACAGTGTAGCCCGTTGACTTAAAGTGCCCTTTCCCTCTCCCTCGCGTGAGCGCAGGCCTGCTGCTGGGGGAGACGTGTTCCAACGACATCGAGTGCAGCTCGCTGCTCATGTGCAACGGCAACAAGTGCGTCTGCATGCCCGGCTACAAGCAGGTCAAGGACTGGTGTGAACCGCTTCAAAAACGGGACGGTAAATACAATTTTTTTTTTGTGGTATTGCTTTACTGCTGCATCACGTCATCGTTGGATCCGGTGCCGCAGGCCTTCATATATGGTGTGGGCCACTTGTATTTTTTTTGCGCAGCGCCGCGGCTTTCCTGAACCAAAATAAATAATAATAATAATAATAATAATAATAATAATAATAATAATAATAATAATAATAATAATAATAATAATAATAATAATAATAATAATAATAATAATACATTTTATTTTCATAATAATAATAATAATAATACATTTTATTTTCATACACATTGGAATTCAAGTATCAAATACGGGCATATCAAAGCCTGCAGAGGGTTTGTATGATGACGCCCATAAAAAAATTCAAAAGACCGTTATCGTGATTCCACAATGTAAGACAGAAAGTCTTACATTGTTGCTGGTGTTGCTGTTGTGTTGTGTTGCTGGAAAAATAATAATAATAATAATAATAATAATAATAATAATAATAATAATAATAATATTATTATTATTATTATTATTATTATTATTATTATTATTATTATTATTATTATTAATAGATCACGCATGTAACACAATCTATCAGCAGCAGCATCAATCTTAAAAGGGATACTTCAACAAAATTTGAAATATACAAGTCGTGTTCAGAAATAGGCTGAATATGATCCACATTACCCGTAAATGACAATCGCACGTTTGTATTTTGAGCCTGGTGGCTGTAGTTTTCGTTATAAACGGCCCACTGTGACAAGCGCTCATAGAGCAGCCAGCGGAGTGCACGTGACATCCGCTGCAATCTTGACGTAGATTGTCTCGGGACGAGCAAAGCTGCAACGAGGCTGACGTCGAGACGATGTCCTAGCCGTTCCAGCCACCCAAGCGGCCGAAGCACGCCGGCGATCGGGCCACCGCAACTAATCCCAAAGCTGCTTTTGTACGAATTTTGAGTGACTGGTTAACCTTCTATAATCCTGTAGAGCAGGGGTCTCAAACTCACGTTAGGAGCCGGGCCGCATTCAGAAATCCTAGGTTCGCAAGGGCCGGCACGTCGGGAGCGGGGGGGGGGGGGGGGGGGGGGGGAGTTGGATTTCCCATTGTCGCCATTTGGAAGTGTGTGACGTCCAGTTTCTGATTTTGACCAACACGGGGTTCATGCCAGATACCATCACCGCTTTTGTCAACAGTCGAAATCTGCACCAACCATGCTACAACTCATTGCCGCAAAGTTTACCTGCGTAAATTATGTTGCAATTCGCAGCATTACAAAGATAATCTCCAAAACAATCTATGAAAGCCAAGATATATTTATTCATGTGAACCACAAATGTGGAAGCTAAAATTCTATGAGCGCTGGCTTGACACCTGACAACGCTTAGCAGCGACGAGAAAATCAATGTCCGCCTTTAACCCTTGTGCCGAGACGACCCTCCTGATCGATCGCAGATGTTCGTCGGTCATCCTTGACCGAAGTGTCGACTTGTTTACCTTTAGCAAGGAAAACAGTTGCTCGCACAAGTACATGCTCCCGAACATGGCGATTATTTTCACTGCTTGTTTGCGCAGCAAGGGGAAGCTTGCTTCGTCGAGGAACTTGTAGAACTTCGGGACTCCGGCGTCCTCAAACTTCTGCTTCAGTACAGTGTTCTGGCAGTTCAAGCAGTTCCATCTGTAGTTCAGGTGCAACGTCGTCCACTCGCACTGAGAAGGGAAAGGAAAAAAGTTTAAATTCGCTTGACAGGTTGCTCACGTCCTGGAACCGTTCTTAGAATTCTTGTTGGAGATCACGCAGGAGGTCCGAAAAGGTGTCGCATGATGCTTGGCTCGCGTGCCCTAGTGACTGGAGCGTCGGAAAATGGTCGAGTTTGAGCAGCCTCATTTGGCGCTCCCACAGCTGTAACTTCGATTGAAACGCCTGGATGTCATCATACATTGTTGTAATAAGTTTGTCCTTCCCCTGAAGTTTCCCATTTAGACGGTTCAGGTACTCGGTGATATCCGTGAGGAATGCGAGGGAGCAAAGCCAGCTGGAGTCGGACAGTTCAGAGATGGCCTTGTTCTTGCTTTTCAAAAAGGTATCAATCTCGTGTCGAAGATCAAAAACCCTCTTCAGAACTTTCCCGCGACTCAGCCACCGTACCTCAGTGTCGTACAAAATTTCGCTATGCTCGCTGCCAACCATCTCCAACAGAGATACAAACTGTCGATGGTTTATCGCTCCGGAGCGAATGAAGTTCACTGCACCAACCACAATGTCCATGACTCCTTTCATCTGCAGTGACTTGCTGCAGAGTGCCTCTTGGTGTAAAATGCAGTGGACTGCTGCAAATCGCTTGCTGATATCCAGTCCAGTCAGTTTCGTCCTCAATCGTCCGACAAGGCCGCTTTTCTTTCCCACCATTGACGGTGCGCCGTCGGTTGCGATGCACACCAATTTCTCCCATGGCAGCCCGGCACGATTAACCACTCTTTCGAGGGCGGAAACAATATCAGCACCGGTGGTTGTTCCTTTCATTGGCACTAGGTCCAAGAGTTCTTCTGTGACGTCCAAATCTTTGTTTACGCCCCTTACAAAAATGGCGCACTGAGCGTTGTCAGTAATATCTGTGCTCTCGTCGACGGCGATTGAGAATGCGTTGAAGCCGTTGCATCGGGTGAATAATTCTTTCTCGACGTTTTCACTGAGCTCATTAATTCTTTCTGCCACTGTGTTTGGGGAAAGGCTTATCTTCTCAAATGTCTTCTTTATGCTGGGACAGACAGCGTCAGCAACCTCAAGCAGGCACTTTTTTATGAACAGGCCATCAGTAAATGGCTTTGACGATTTGGCGATAAGCTCGGAAACAATAAAGCTAGCTCTCACCGTTTCGTCGCTTGTTTTGACCGCCTTTTGGAAAAGGTCTTGCTGTTTTCCCAGCGACGCCTTAAGTTGGGACACCGTGTTCTCGCGGATCTTTCCGGTGAGGGCTTCATACTTCTCTTGATGGCATGACATGAAGTGACGTCGCACGTTATATTCCTTTGGCACAGCTACAATCTGATGACAAATTAAACACAGCACCTTGTCTCGCGATTCCGTGAAGAAATAGGATAGTTCCCATCGCTCTTGAAAGAGCCGCTTCTTGTCTTCAAGTTTGCGTTTTGCAGACGCCTTGGACAACGACATCGAGATGTCTGCTTGAGAGTTGACGTCGCACGACTGAATCGTTGAAACAGAACGCAACAACCTGTGCTAATCAATGCAAATCTCGGGTGCACAACGCCACCGTCAACCGAAGATCACTCTGGGCGTGGAGAGCGGGTGACCGCATTCAGGGTAAAATGCTTTTCCAAGAACTTGAAGGGAAGCATACAACGATGGAATCCACCAGTTTCGACTGAGATAAACTTGGGTGCAAAGGATAAGTGAAGTGACAATGAACACAAAAGGGAGGTTGGGAGAACCAAACGCTTTGACAAGGTTATACTTCACCCCTAAGCTGACAGTGCGCTGGAGGCTACATGTTCGCCGGACCAATCTTATCGCTTGACCTCACTCAACGCGCAGGAGCGCGCGGAGGGGGGAGTGGTCACATGGTTCAAGGCCGACAGTTGAGTGGTCCAGCGAGCGTGCAGCTTCCACCGCACTGTCAGCTTAGGGGTGAACGGAGCATAGGAAGAAGGTGGCGTGGAATGGAGGGGGAGATTAGTTGGGAGCGGCGGAAACATGTAGGCACCCTAGTTGCCCCGAATACGCCATCCGCATGTGTGAAGGTACGGACCAGGATTATAGGAGGCTATGCTTCGACGCCTGGGCCAAGGACTCTTGGAAGCCCTTTGTCGACGCCTCGGCTACCCCGTCCGGTCCGACTATCTATTTTTAGCCAAAAGCGGCCCTCTCTCTTCCACAGACACTATTTCATGAGACCACGCTCTACGTTTGCGTCATGTATCCTGGCATATGGTCAAAGTCGAACAGCTTGGATTTTATTTTTTAGCAAGCTTTTTACACACTCGGGATGAGCGAAAGTAAAAACATCATTAAAAAAGTCAAAATTAAATTAAAAAAAAAATTTTATTTATGCCTGGCTGCGCGGGCCGCAAGAAAACGCCGCGCGGGCCGCATGCGGCCCGCGGGCCGCGTGTTGAAACCCCTGCTGTAGAGGGACAATAGCGACGTCTGGGACACACAAAAGAGAGTGTCGGGGAGAGGGGAGTTCCTCCTTCAGCTCTTCTCTCGTGGTGGCCGGAGGCGAGACAGTTATCGTCACTACCTGTCAAGGTTCCTAGACGGGCATTACAAACGAGGCGTTAGCAACATCCACCAGGTGCTCTTTGCTAATCGTTTAATTCAATATAAAATTCCTTTTCGTGTCTTTTTCAGCAAGAGATTGGTGTGTCCCTTGAACACGAATAGACCAAGAACACAAATAGACCAAAAAAAAAAGATTTTTTTTTAACAGTCTGGTTGGAACACGAGTGTCCAAAAAATTATTTTTAGGCGAAAAAAAAAAACTTTTAGAGCAATATTGACGGCGCGAGATTTATTTTAAATTCTGCGCGCAAAGTCCATGACGTCACGGAATGGTCATGCACTCTTTCCACCTCAACGAGATGGTCATACACTCTCTCCACCTCAACGTGATGGCCAAGCCGATCCACCTCTCCTCCACGCGCCCGAAATGCCGAGAGAGAAAACAAGTGGAAAGGAGGTGACTACCAACTAAATCGCATCTCACGCCGTCAATATTGCTCTATTTTTTTTTTTTTTCGCGTAAAATTATTTTTTGACACGCGTGTCTCAACTAGACTGTATTAAAAAAAACATTTATTCCAATATAAACAAAAAGTGTGATCA